>JAYJMB010003444.1:0-14062 GCA_036873735.1 Pouteria campechiana
TCTAACTTTAGTATGTCTTTAGAAGATATTATTAAGTTTCTTGCCACTAACACTTTGCAATTTCAATAGGAGACAAAAGCTAGCATTCTGGAAAATTGTCTTCTCAAATGATAGTGAACCTAAGAGAAAATGTGAGTGCAATTGTTTTGAGAAGCGGTAAAGAGGTTGAAATTCTAGAAAAGATGACTCCTCCACCAATGGAAAAAGAAAAGGAGAAAGATGTTGTTGTAAACAAGGACCTTCCTAAGGATAATAAAGTAACTCAACATAAGTTTTTACCTCTTTCTAAATATAAACCAATACCACCTTTTCCTGAGGCTTTGGCAGAATCTCAAAAAATTGAGTGATATCAAGATCTATTTGAGACTTTTCATAAATGTAAGGTAAATATTTCATTTTTTGATACAATTAAACAAGTACCTCATTATGCTAAATTTCTTTCACAATAAAGACAAAAAAGAAACTTCAAAGGTATGATAAGGTGAGAGTGGGGGAAAAATTCAAAGAAAACTCCCAGCAAAGTGCAAAGATCTAGGTATATTTACTATCCCTTGCATGATTGGTAACACTAGACTTGAAAAGGTCATATTAGATTTAGGAGCTTCCATTAATGATATGTCATATTCTTTGTATGCTTCTTTAAAACTTTGACCTTTGAATAAGACTAGTATTGTGATTCAGTTAGTTAATAGATCTAATGCATATCTGAAAGATATAGTTGAGGATGTTCTTGTGCAAATCAACGATTTAATCTTCCTTGGTAATTTTTATGTGCTAGATATGGAGAATGGTAATCAAACTGCTCTGATTCTATTAGGAAGATCATTCCTAAAGACATCCAAGACTAAGATGTTCACAGTGGCACACTGACCATGGAATTTGATGGTAAAATTATTAAATTTAACATTTATGATGCCATAAAATATCCTGATGATGATCCTATTTACTCCATTAATGTAATTAATTCTTGTGTACAGGAAGTTTCTGAAATTGATGGGAAAGATGAATTGAAAATTGCCATTAGTAAACATCTTGAGATAGAGAATGAGGCGTTACCTTTGAGTACTGATTTGCAGGAAACTATTACAGTATTGTATGACTTTCTGAAGTTACCAAAATCAAGTTATCATCCTTATATAGAGTTACCAGTTTCTAACAAGAGCATTTTATCATCTGTTTTGCAAGCATCGATTCCATATTTGAAGCCCCTTCCCAATCACCACAAGTACGTATTCTTTGAAGATGAAGAAACCTTGCCTATGATCATCTCTAGTAAACTCAGTGCATTACAAGAAGAAAGACTTATGTAGGTTCTGAAGAAGCATAATAGGGCTATCGATTGGATAATGAAAGATATTAAAGCAATTGATCGATATACATGCACGCTTCATTATTTCCAGTTTGCAATTGGTCCAGATTGAAGAAAGATGTGGTGAGTTAAACCAATGACTATAAACAAAAGCGCTGCTTGGGAGGCAACCTAAGGAGAGTTTATGTTTCTTTTTCTTATTTTCTTCTTATTTTTGCATTTATATTATGATTAATTTTGCATATTCTTTGCATTTGACCTTACATTGGGGACAATGTAAGTTTTAAGTATGGAGGGGGAAATTTAGGATTAGGTTGTGTTTTTGGTGTTTTTGTTTTTATTTTTACTTTTAATTAAAAAAATTGAGAGAGAGTTAGTTTTATCCTTTGGGCTGGTTTAGACTAAGTTCTAATAGACTCAACCAAGGAGATCAGTGTATCCAGCTTTTGATTCACTGATTCCTCAATCTTGTCCATCCTATGGTTAATGGAGATTTTTAGCCTAGTGAGTTTGGCCTCAAGGCTCTGAAGAATGGGATGAGTTGGTAGAGAAGAATGGGGTGTTCTAGGTGGACATGAGGCTACTGTTGCTACTGCTGAAATTTCTTCTCTCATAGCACTTTCTTGTCTCATATGTACATCTTCTCTTTTTATTTCTTTTCCTCTTATAGATTCTTCTTCTCTTATCTCTTCTGTTCTTATAGATTCTTCTGCATCTTTGACATTTTCTTCTCTTATTTCTTCTTCTTCAATAGGAGGTATTAGTTCTTCTACTCTTCATGTTTCTTCTTCTTTAGCTAAGGGGATAACTACTTCTTCTCCCCTAGTTGTCTATTATCTTCTTTCTTCTTCTTCTTCTTCTACTCTTTCTTCTCTTTCTCTTTTAGATGGCTTGGGCTTCCTTGGCCCTTCTAAAATCTATCCCTCTGAGGTTTCAATGAGGTCCATTTTCTTTAAAGTAACTTCATTTATTACATCTAACTTTTTAAAATCTCCTCCTTCTTCAAATAAAAGATCTATCTCTACTCTTCTTAGGAATTTAGTTAAGATCATTCCATAAGGAAGAGGGAACCTTGTTGTGAATTTGACATCGTATAAATGATCTGGGATTGTTTTGGCCAAATCCAGTTTCTTTTTATTCTTTAATGCCCAAAGCACTTTGTTATCTCTCTCTAATATATTGTGTTTGCCACAAATCTTTGGATAAATATTGTTGATGAGGAGGATGTGGGTTAGCTTAAGATTTAAATCCAGATAGCTAGGGTGTAGACTATTTACTTTGTCTCCAATTTCTTCACCAGCTAGTTCTGAAAGCAATTTAGCTCTAGTTGCAGGCCACTCAAATCCTTGTCTCTCAACCTAAGGGAGATTCATACATTCCCTTATGCTCTAAAGAGACAAGTTTATTTCCTTATCCCCTATGAATGGCTTCTTTGCTTTAGAATCATAGTTGCAGAAAAGGACTTTTATCATTTTTGTATAGCTTTTGTCTCTACAACTCATGAAATTCGTCCAACCTTGGAAGTTGATCCATTTACAAACTTCCAAATTCATATTATTTTCTCCAAAAACATCAAAATCAAATGCTCTCCCCTTTACTAGCTTATTCTTCCCTTAAGAATCCATATACTTAAGTTAAGCTGATTCATCTTTTTTGAAAATTACCTCTATCAAGCTGTCATTGTCCAGCCTTCTTCTCTAAGATGGAGGCATTTCCTCTGATTCTTCATTTTCTCTCCTTCTTCCTAACTTAGCGAATATAATTGCCACTAACATTTTTACCTAATTCAAACTACCCATTTCTAGCAGTTGGGATTTAGGGTTTGAAGGGGTTTTGGATTGAAAAGAGCGAAAATGGTTTTGAGGATTCTTTGGAGCAGAGAGTGAAGGATTTTGAAATGGATAAATAGTAATGGAGATTCGAGATGAAAGAAAATAGTTTGAATGCAATGGAAACTCAAATTGCCTTCTTTTGGAGAGGGGTTTTAGACACAGAGATAAGAATGATGGTCGATCTAAAATGGAGTTTTAAAGAATCCTCATTACTGCTCTAGTTTAGAATTTTTGGAGGAAGAGAGAAGTTTTGGATGGAAGGAGGAACTTTCATACAGTCTGAAATTTTATTTTTGGACAATATGGATTGAAATATACATAGTTCAAAATTAAATGCAAAATGTTCTCTAAAATAAAAGAATAAAAAAATCTCTGAAAAAACTCAACATGAAATTAAACCAAAATAGTGATTTTAGAAGACTTGATGAGGAATAGAGTTTCAATTCGAGTTCTTAAACCACAAGGTTTCCCAAATAGGCTTGACTTATACCTTGGGATTGTAATTACATTAAGGGTCATTTCCATTCCACTCACTACAAAATATTAAGAGCAAGAAAGTTATACATGCGCATAAAAATAAAACATTGAAAGGATGTAACTAAGAGCATTACACATAGATCATATGATATATAAATTACACACAAAGATATAATATGCTAGGCTCCCTATTCCATATCATGTGCATTGAGCAACCACGATTGATATATCACATATTGCATCAGTGGATCTCAAGAACACCTACATTGATAAGGTTATGTTATATTCTTTGGTACCCATTTGGGAATGGATCTAGGTGGGTTATTGATAGCAAATTTTGGTACCCATTACTTCTTGGGTGCCACTACCCTAATGTCAAGAGATGAAATAGCATTTAATATGTATATATTGCTGACCACCTTTCTTATTTGGTATTATTCTTAACAAGGTGAAGGCTAAGGTCTTTCTCAGGGTATTGTTCTAACCTTGACTTGATCAAGTTCATTGATGGTAGATTTATTATTCTTGAGCATATCATTCTCATCTTTTAGTTTAGAGCATTCATTGGTCATTCTAAATAGCTCCTTTTTATCTCCTTGTATTTGAATTTAAACGTCTTGAAATCATCATATAAATCTTTTAGAATTTCTTAAAAATTGGGAGTTTCAGTTTCTAAAAATAACTCATTATCATGAATATCAATGAAGTTGATCGTAGTGATTTGTTTTCCTTTAGCTTTTCTTGAATTTTCAGGCATTGAACTTTCTAGTAACTCCCTTTGTTGTACATCATTGTTAACTTTGGTCCTTTAGACTTGATTAGTTCTTTCATAAATAATCTCCAGATTTTTGTAAATATCTTTAGCATAATCGCACATGGAGATTTTCTCAAACTCTAAAGGAGACAATGCACAATAAAGGCAATTTTTAGCATTGACATATTTTTCTATAACTTGTATGTCCTTTGGGGTATATCTATCCTTACTATTGAGGATTACCTTCCCACTTTCAATGATAAGCTATAATTGGGAATCTATGGCTATTATAAAATTTTGCATTTTTGTATTTCAAGACTCATAATTGATACCATCAAAGTATGGAGGTCTGGAAATAGATTGTCCCTCTAAGGGTATATTGTAGAACATATTGGCCATCAGGATGTCTTCAAAATAGTTAAAATATTTGGTAATGAAGACTAACTAAGTCTACTATGATACTAGTTGTTAATCCCATTTAGTAGTTAGCTCAAGAGGGGGAGTGAATTGAGCTTTTGAAAATTATGGCCAAATTAAAATGAAGTGCTGAGAATAAATGGAATAAGACACGTACAACACAACTATAAAAGTATTTTTATAGTGGTTTGGTCCAACCTAGTACCTACTTCACCCTCTGATTTAGCTTCTCTTGCTACACTCAAGTTCTACTAACAATTACTGGTTTTCAAGCTCACCAATAAACTTATACAATATTGGTTTCCAACTTATACAAACAATAAGTATCTCTACTCATTGAAGCAAACAAAAATAAAACTTGTGCTGGTATATGCCTCTGCTTAGGCTGATTATACAATGATTGAATGCAAAATCAATAAATGAATAAAGCAATCAGAATTAATGATATCAAACTCCATAAAGTTGTAGATGTTTGAGCTTTGAACGCAGATATTCAATCAGTAGATTGGGGTTGTGAAATCTTTAAAGAAACCTTGGGCATAAGCGAATACTCTGTTAATGCTCTTTTCTTATTTGATTGGTTTAAATTGCTAACATTGAATTGTTTCTCACTTCTTCTTTTATACTAGATGTTGAAATGTGCCCATTGGAAAATTCAATATTCATTAAATGAAAGTGAATCCTAGAGATTTTTTGACTGTTGAAATGTTCTCCTTGCTTCATACTGTCTGGAATAAGCATGTCTGAAATGGGAGAAGAACGTTTTAGTGAAAACTTATGTTGCTTGACATCGTTCATGATTTTGCATTATCTGAAATAACTTTGGACTATATGAAGGCTTCGTGCGAATGATTCGGACCGACTTCATCCAAAATACTCTAGTACATCTTGAATAAAAGCGCGAACTGATTAAAGCAATGAGAATCACTTGGCCACGTGTCCAAGCTTCAGCTTCTTCTAAAATTAATTTGACATTATTCAAAATGAAATTTTGCAATTTTCGAACTAGTTTTGTTGTGTTCGAAACTGATTCTGCAATGTCCAAGATGGTTCTGCAGTGTTCAAAGCATCATTTACGTCCTAACTTGGGCATCTAGTCTTGTTTACTTCTATATTATGCTTCAACATACTTGAAGGATGTTCGAAGCTAGTCTTTAATGCTTGTTTAATGCCATACATATCCTTCAACTGTAATATTAACTTGGAAGCTTGGATCGTGCGTCTAAAATATTTCAAGTGTTGTTCCAAACATTGATCTTTTGTCTATAGTCTTTATCTAAACTTTTTCATGTCCTGAGTTTGTTCCTTATGATTTCAGTCTTCTGAGTTCAGTGTCATTCTTTCTCTTGAGCACTTACATTATCTTCCTTAATAAATATATTATGGATCTTTGTCTCTAATATAGTCTTGAATGTACTGTCCACTTTACTGAAGTTATTTCCTTGATAGTTATTTACTTATTAATGAACACTTTGGAAAGCAATTAGTACTTTAACCATTCACTCATATAGTTTTGCTCATCATCAAAATTTAGCTGGTTAAATTATATTCATCATCAAAATAAAGCTAAACATGAGGTTTGGTTCAACATGCCTATCAATGCTCAACTTACTAATATTTTAACTAAATCATTATCACTAGATAGTTTTTACACAATTAGAAGAGAATCAGGAATGATTGACAAATGCATAGGATCATGCATTGTTAGTTTGAAATGCTATTTATTTGTGATGATTTGTTTAAAAATTATGAAATTTGAACATTTATGATGATTTATTTGAAAAAAATATGATGAAATATTATGAGTATGTAAGTATGAGTGTTCAAATTTTAGAAAGAGAGGGTTACAGAGCTTAGGAAAATAGCTTTGGGACAACAGCCACCTAAGATAGGAGGCTCTTACGCCAATTCAAAAGGGGTAAAAACCTTTCACACTATTTTAGTTTACACATTCCATCTTCCTTCCCATTTGACAGTTACACTACTCCTACTTATTTCTAACCTTCCTAAATCCTCAAATACTCTACATTTCGCAACCATTTTCATCACTTCCATCACTTCCTACTTCCTATTTCTCAAAATGGCACTCAAGGTTGTAGTCTCCAAACCTTCACAAAGCATCAAGAGGCCTAGAATGTGAGGGGGAGCTTCTACTTCACAAGAATTTGCTTCCAAAGCCACCTCTAGATCCAAACAAGTCTAATTCATTGAGAACTCACAAGGTAACTAATAAACTCATAATATATCAAATTTTTTATATATAAATTCACATATTTTGGTCCTTAATTGATATAATTTCATTGATTTATACCCACATTTGATCAAATATTTCACTTAATGGGTTTAGTTCTTATTTTAGGTCAATTTAGTTGAATTTAGGTCAATTTGGGTCAAAATAGACTATTTTGAAGCAAAAGCCTATCTAATAACTTAATTGGGCCCAAAAATCTTACAAATGATGATATCATAATGATGGAGCAGCCATACATTATGTGTGATATGCACATGTGTTGAGAATTCAAGTTAATTGGTTAACAACAACAAGTAGAGTGCAATCAATGGTGAAGATCTTCTTGATTATTAATCTTCACATTGAATTGCATCTAATCACTTCAATTGCTTCAAGTTCAGAATGGCCCATTATGAACATCCAAGGTGTATTTCATATGTGATAAAATCATGTAAAAAAAATGGGACCCACTTAGAAAAGTAGTGGACATAAGCATGGAAAAAAGGAGAGAGATTGGAAAAGGTTATATTGATTTTCATGTAAGTTTTGCTAAGTTTTAGTAAACTTATCTTCATGGGACATAAACCACTATGGTAGCATCAATCCTAGCCATTATTCAAGCATCAAATATAAATATTAGATGATTGGAAGAAGATTAAATCAAGTTTGGTAGGAAGCATGTTGAAAGCACTATAGCGCACTGAAAACACTATTACAACATTGGAAACACTATTGCAGTACAGCAGCACAAATGGGCAGCGCTAGAATGTTGGATTGCTATCCAAAACAGCATGTTGGGTGCTATAGTGCCATGGTGTAGTGCTATAGTGCTAGTCAATGCGAAATTTCCCTATTTTTGCAAGTTTTATGCACAAACTAATTGAAAATCCATAATAGTGGAGAACCAAACCCTCAATTGAAGTTGATATAAAGAAAAAGAGTTGTTAAGTAAGAGACAACATGAGTTGGTGGAAGAAAACAAATTTTAGAAGAGAATCGTGGAGCATTGCTTAAAGAATTGAAGGAACATTCAACTACAAATTGGGTGAAATCCAGAAACGAATTTTCATGTTTTAAAATTATTCTTCTTTTCTTTATTTTTATCATGTTTAGAATGCTTAGGATTATTTTTTATTTTATCATGAGCAGCTAAGATTTTTTTCTACAAGATAGATGGATTTTATGTTGAATATTATGGTGTGATTGATTGGTTATAATATTGAAGTTTCATTAGTTTATTTATGATATATTGCACTTAGTGCTTTCAATTTATTGGTCATCTATTGAATAATTTTATATTTGGGATTTGAAATTCAAGAGAGGCAATTCTAAATAGGATCTAAATATGACAGTAGGTAATTCTAGATGCCTCGAGAGAGCTTTTAGGTTTTGTGAAATCGTTTGCAAGAATTATAGATCTTAATGAGTTCTTAATCTCCCAATTTTTATAGAGATATCAAAATTGGAATTTTAGGGATATATACTTGACTCAACACTAGAGAGAGGGAATTAAGTGAGTTGAAATTCTTGATTTATAAATCAAGAAAATAATCAATATATAATAAGTTGAGAATACCATTATTGAAAAATAAGTGAAATCGATCCTCTAGAGCTTTTATCCATTGAATTCCCTCTACCAAAGTTTGCATGTGCTCTATTTACTTTTATTTGATTTATCTATCATTGATTTTTCAAGTAAAGTTAGGATTTTTTATTATAACATATAGTGAATATTTAAAATTTACATTCCCTATGGAGACGATAACTCTTCTCATCATTATATTATAAAACTTGACAATGTACACTTGCAGTAAGATTTAGTGCTAACTGTAACCCCTCTGATCCCTCACCTAGTCATAGGAGTGGGAATAATGTGGAAGAAGAGGAAGCTATGGAGATGGGCGGAGATATGGGAGGTATAAGGATGTTTGATTTGGCATCCTTGCTAGGCATGGTTGATGGCAAGAAGGTCCCTAAACCCAAGTTTGCTCCATGGCACCTTCCAAAGTATTATTTTGGTATTGAATGAAGAAAATTAATGTTTTATACTACCATGCTGAGGAGGCCTATCCATGTGACTAGGTAGGTGGACAATGTACACCTCATGAGTTTTTCTTGAGTAAGAAGGAGTTGGAAATTAGATTTTGGACACACATTGCGTCTTCTACTAGACATCTAGGGGAGATTTTAGGTGTTCCTTATGAAGAAGAGGAGTTGGGATTGAAGAGTGAAGAATTATTTAATGTTGTATCCATTGGGGCTATAGGTGTTGAGTCTAAAGGTTTATTTTTGTAGATTAATAAAACTTGTTAATAATTTAAATTAAGCTAATAATATTTTTGCTAAGATTTTATAATTTAGAAGAAGCTTTAGAGAAAGCAAGAAGGCTTCAGAGGAAGAAAGGAAGCTTCAAAAGATGCGTTTTAACCTTCAAAGGCACTTCAGAAGTTTTGAAGTATCACAACCGGTATGCTAACCACCTGCGAGGATCCAGGGAAATATGTTCTCACTAGACTATCACGCCCGATATGGCAGCCGCTTGAGGTATCATTTGGGGCGCTATTGCCTACATGCACCTGCAACTCTAATGATCGAAAATCTATGATGCACTACAATAGCTATCTTGCAACAATCTTCTTTCAAATAGTCCAAAGTCTCTCTGAAATATATAAATAGATAATCCATTGAAGAGAAACATGACGCTTGAGGGGTTCCATAAGCTTAATACGAATCAAATAGAAGAAACTCACTCAAGTTTCCTAAATGTATTCACTGCAAGGTGCTACTAAGATCAAGTGACTTCAAGACTACACATTACCATTTTAAGGGAGTTTGTATCACTATAATTTTCTTAATGTTTTATCATTTGTATTAGAACTTAAATTGTGTCTATATCTTAGCCTAAGTTAGAGACATTTTTTTGTAAACTTTGTTTTTATAAAAGAGAGTTTCTGGTTAGGCCTAAAGACCAGATTGTATGAGTTTGTTGATGAACTAAGAGGAAAACCGACATTGTAGCGTTGTTGGTTAGCTCTAGAAACCAGTGTGTATGAGTTGTTAATGATCTAAAGGAAAACCAATAGTTACAGAGTTTCTAGTGAGCTCAGTAAAACTAAGTTGTAAGAGTTCTTGGTTAGCTTAGGAAATAAAGTGTGATTCCACATGATTTAGTGGAACCCAAGGTTGGGGAAATCTTGGAGAGTGGAGTAGGTTCCAAGGGGATCCGAACCATTATAATCCTTGTGTTCTTATTATCTATGTGTTTATATGCTTCCACTGTATTTTATTTTCTGTACTTGCACAACCTATCCATTTTCCCCACATCACTTGGATTCCAATTTGTCATTCAACCTGCTTATTAGTGCATTTTGGGGCAAACAATAGGAACAATCTATAATCTCACCCATAGATAGATGAAGACAATAAATATCTCCATTAAAGTAAAAACACTTTGAAAAGTGATGGAATCTAAGATATTTCCCATATTAGGATGAACAAAACAAATAACAGCTTCAAAGGTAAGAGTGTTATACATGATTTATCGTTATCAAAAGGTTAGCCTACCCAAGCTAATACTAAATGCCTTTAGTTATATGCCACACCACACTAACCACGTAGTACCCTATGGCATTAGGTTAATCAAGGTATTTGAGCACATTTTAGTTCCAATTCAAGGAGAATCGACACTTTATATGTCCGCCTAGAAAAAGGACTAGGTCAATGACACTCTTATAAAAAGAACACAAGTTAGGGAGGAGGATTACAAAGAGGAGATGGAAGAGAAACATAGAAGGAAGATGTCAGATGATAAGGAGTCTAGTAGAGTAGAAGAAAGATGAGAAGAAATAGATAGGGTAACTAGAGGGAGGGAAAGAGGGAAAGAGGAGACACAATTGTAGAAGATCCTACCACACAATAGGCCTCATCCTCATCCCAAGCCCCACCTTTGGTTCAGCCTTCATCCAAAGCTTCTTCTAGCTACACTTAATTGGCTAATAAGGTCCATCAATTGAGAGAAGAGGTTCAATCAATCAAATAGCACCAATAGATGATAAGAAGGGAGCAAGATCACATTAGGTAGCAGCTACATGTGCTGCTATCCCACTTTGGCCTCCCTTGCCCCCTGTAAATCCAGCCTCTACTCTAGTCCGTGAGACCACCTCAGCTCCACTTCCAACTTCTACATCTAATCTAGTACCATCCTCTCAACCAGCCCAAGAGCCCACATTTTCTATTTCTAAGCTTGTTAGCTCACTTACCTTAGTCCCTCTATGAGCTTAGGAGGAGCATGCCCCTGATGCTTGAAAAAAAGGGGGGATGGGGGGGAGTAGTTGTGATTTTTTTAGTATTGGAAAGGCCATGTAGTGAGGTTTCATGTATTTTTATACTGAGTGGCTATGTATAGAGAATATTATGTATATGGCTATGTTGATACTTTTTAGATATGTTTTGATACTTCATGATTGGTTTTCATTTGATTATTTAGATACTCATATGGACTAATGTTTATATTATCCATGTTTGATACTTGATTTGGATTTATATTTAGTTTGAATTTTCTATATTGGTGTAGATTGTGTTATGTGATTGTACTGTGGATATAGTGATGATTATATTGGATGATAATGAAGAGAAAGCTTGTGTTCCTGACTAAATGAAGTTATGTTTTGTACATGATAATTGTGTCATGAAGAATTGCAATCCTAAGGCATATGTTAAGCCTATTTGGGAAACTTTACAGTTTAATGTCTCGAATAGGTATTTCATTCCTAGACAGACCTTCTATAATCATTATTCTGGCCTATTTCTTTAACTGATCTAGATAATGAATTATTATGCTTGAATGAGTGAGATAGTGTTCATGTTATGAAATAATTCAAACTTAGCAAATCCTTCTTGTCATGACTATGATATTTGGAAATTTTTTTAAGAATATATAGTTCAAATTATATATTGTGGAAGATCATGTGCAATGTATTCTTAACTTGTGGAATCATAAAAGTCATATCCTATGTAAAAATCATAAAGATATTGAAAAGGGGATGAGTTTTGTTAATCCTCAATAGGCGGGAGATTGTGAATGCACCAACTTGCAAATCACTTTTAAAAATCTCTATTTTGATGATCAACAAACTCATGGTAAAATTAATATGAAAAATATCAAGTTATGAAAAATACATAGTGCACAAAAGTGAAGTGCAGGCTACAACCGAATAGCGTAGCCGCCTACTACTATCGCCTATTCTAAAGCTGCCTGTAGCAACCGCCCGCGATGTTTTAGCGAAGCATGAATTCTTTGTATGACCACAACTAATACCACAGCCGCCTGCCCATATCACTTGAAACCACAATCGAAGCAGAGGTGCCTCCCACATATCGCCTGCCAAATAGAAGTAAAAATCTCCTATTAAACGCTAGCCACGTAACAAATCACCTAGAGCATAGCCACCTAGAAATTTGCTTGTCATTTGACAGTAGCATGGGTATGGAAAAACACTAGGGATCCGAGCATAGTTGAAATACCATGGCACCTGCAGACCACAACCAATTGCCACAACTGCCTACAATGCCCCTACAACTTCAACAATCAAAATTTTTAAACATTCTCTCACATTAAATAAGCACCAACTACCCCCAACAACTAGATTTTGATTCCAACTATAAAGGGATTTAATTTAGGATGTTCTAAGGACTTTTACAAACATTAAGAGAGCATTTGATTTTCATCCACTCAAACAATAAAGCATTAAAGCCTTCAAATTCTTAAAACTTCAAAGATCTTCATTAAAGCCTCTCACCTAGTTCTTGGGAAGTTACTTTTGCATTCAAAGCATGTCTTAATCATCTTCAAGTCTTCCTCTGCATAATCAAAGAAGCACTACTTAAAAGTGTAATATAAACTTTTCATTTCTATCTGTTTGATTGCCTTAAGTTGGTGTTGGAGAACAAACTCAAAAGGAGCAAGCTTGATTGTTAGAGTGTATCTCACAATCAACTTGATGAGTCGTATTCACACCCCCTTGAGCTGGAATCAAGAAGAGTGCATCGGTACTAAATTTCATATGCCCCCTTGAGCTAGAATCAAGAAAAGTGCATTAGTACTAAGGTTTATATGCTCCCTTAACTAGAATCAAGAAGATTGCAGTTGCACTTATTTATAATTTTTGCTAAGATAATGGAACCCAAGACGCTAGGGAGAGTGCTCGGAAGAGTGGAGTAGAAAACGTATCTCGAACTACAATAAAAACCTTGTCTATTGTGTGATTGCTTAATTATTTACATTATTTATTTTAGTGAACTGCTAAAAGGATATTTAATATTAAAAAGGGGTTCTTATATAAATTTTATAAATCTAATTTACCCTTCCCCTCTTGGGTTAAGCCTTGCCTAAGGGACCAACAAATAGCTGCATAGATCTTTAAAGACCTCTATGTATCTCCCCTGTAATGAAAGCGTCTCCTCTGTCAGCATGACCTAGAACACCCAAGTAGGTAGTGAGTGCAATAAACCACTGTAATTGTGGGCTCTCCTCTATGAACTCCGCTATCTATTGTAATCTTTGTAATCATGGTTTTAGAGAATTGGACAAACCTCTATAGCCCTTCTTATCTCCTTTGTGAGACTTCTTATCTTTTGAAATCTTAGCAAAACTTTATTAGCTTAAATTTAAGTCATATATAAGTTTTATTATTATCAAAACTATATATTTAGACTCAACACTACTAAGTAGGGCAACAGCAGATGAGGAGGATGAGAAGATGGAGCAATAGATCCTTCACTAGAACCAAAAGGCTTGGTCTGTTATCAGCATGAGGGATGATCAGTTGTAGCTACAGAAGGAGATGATGACTAGTTCAAAATTTTATAAATTTGGAAGCAGTAGAGTGACAATCCTAAAAGTACAGAAACAAATATAGAAAAGTTAAGTGCTTAACCAAAATGTGAAAAACTTGTCAATATTAGCAATATGCATGTAGAAATCCACAATCTCTCTGCTGGGGGGGGGGGGGGGGGGGGGGGGGGGGGGGGGGGGGGGGGGGGGG
>JAYJMB010003446.1:0-14058 GCA_036873735.1 Pouteria campechiana
TTTAGAGACTAAGTAATTAAAAGTGTAATGTAAGATAAATAGAAAATAATGGCTTAAGTAATGTAAAATAGTATTCAGGGTGTAAGAGTCTGGGGATCTGACTTCACCACTTAATGATATTCATTATTATTGAGATGTTGGTATCAATTCAGCATCTTGGGTTCGTTCTATCAATTGTATGATTATTACCGTTAGGCATTTTGGTCTAAATCAAGTATTTTCTCCCATTCCAATTACCTATGGCATGTAGTGTAATTGCGATTGAAAACTCATGAAGATCTGAAGAACTTTAATGAACCAAGTAGAATAGTTTAGTATATAGCATCTACCTTAACCATCCATTCATTCATTCAAAAGAGCATAGTACATAGTTTAGCATATGACATCTACCTTAACCATGTACTTAATGATAATCAAGCTAATTCACATAATTGGTGATCAGACAATTAAATAAATCAGATAACTGCATTATACATAATGAATGAAATAAGATGATATTGAATTACTAAACCAATAATCTCTGTTAATAATGAATATCAAGGAGGGCTGCATCATTGCCCCAGAAAAAGGAAGTTAGTTCATCCTAAAGATAGAAAGAAAGCTCTTTGAAAAAGGCATGAATGCAGAACTTGAACTCCGTCTTTTGCTCCCTTGAAAGTCTTTGTACTGAATTGTGTTCTTCTCCCTCTATCATTCCCCTAAAACTCTTTTTTGGTTGTCCTTAAAATAACCCAAGCAGCAGTGTTTAAGTAGAACTCCTCAACATAGTGGAATTACTTTATGCACAAAGATCCTATTCTAAGAATAATTCTGTCTTTCCACAAGAAAAGATAGCTTCCATGCATAAAAATAAGAGTTTCAAAATAGATGGACTTGTTACACATCTAGTTTGCAAAGATGCCTTTTGAAAATTGCAATAGTTTGCACATTCCGAACTTCAGAAATTTCAACAACTTGTGCGGAGGAATTTGCTTCCAAAGATAACTCAATTAATTGCAAGTGTTGATCATTGTGGGACCCTATTATCAAAAATACATTATAGATTTCTGAAATCATAGTTTAGATAGCAACATCACATTTACCATGTCAGAAATTTCCATGCATCGCACTTCTATTTCGTCCAAAATTATTTTTTACATTTTTTGAATTCTCTTCATTTTAAACTTTGTCTTTAGCCAAAACAATAGACAAAGTAGCCTTACTATAGACAAATTTCTATCACTAGCAGATGAAGTTCTATGACAGAAGATGAAGTTCTACTTATTAGAGATGAAGTTCTTCTCTATTGGATGAAGTTCTATTTATGATAGACGAAGTTCTTCTGGAAATAGTTTTAGTATTTCAATCATAAATTTCTCATACAAACTCAAATTGAAAAATTAGTTTTGAATTGGATAGATAATTTCAGGAGTTACAACTTTGATATTGATTAGTTTGCCTGAATCATCCATCTTCTATGATTTGTGAGTCCCCAAAGGGACACCTTTTAACAGACAAAGTAGCAGACGAATATAAAGCTCCAGAAATAGTTGCACTATTTTAGCCATAACTTTCTCATATAAACTCTAAATCATATGATTCTTAATGAATTGGAAAGATAAGAATAGATTCTAAAACTTTTATGTTGAACACATTTCCCAAATCTATCTCCATCAATCCTAGAAATTGTTTTAAAGTGATGCCTTGAGTAATATTCAGTTTCATTTTATAGAATTTTATATCTGCAACAAAATAAACTCTGTTAAGTGTAATATTCACTTAAATGTCAATAAAAAAATGAAAACACATTAAAAAAGGATGTTAAATATGTGAATTTAGATCTAAAAATATGATATATTATAAGCTTATTAAATACCCTCAAACTTAGCTTTTGATCATCCTTGAGCAAAATGACACTCTGAACTCTTGAATCAGTTAGGAATATCTTTCTCAAATAATCAATAACATGCCATAAAAATTATACATGTGCACATATCTTAGAAATCAATCAAGATACTTGCCAAGTAATCTTAAGAAACTCATGCTTCATCAATCCTTTCATGAAGTAAAAATGTATTTGTGTATAGTTTCATTCTCATGCTACATGCATATTTTTTAGTCAAAAATGTACAAACCAATGATTCTCATGATCTTCATAAACACCCCATAAGGTTGCTTTTCATTACCCCTCTCTACTTATATAGATAACTCTTTTCATTTAGATCAATAGGTCTTTGCTAAGCTTGTAATGGGGCCTTGGATTTAGCTAACAAGAAAGGAAACAAGGATTCACAAAATAAGAGATCATATCTGAATTTTACATGAGTATTAACTCTCTTGACTTTTTATTTGGAGTCCTATCTGTTTTAAGGGCTGTATTACCAACATACCCCCAAACTTATTTTCTTTTACGTTCATTAGGATGTGATTCCCCCTACTATGGGCTGTATTACTACCATATCTCCAAACTTATTGTCTGTTGAATTCATGGAGACATGGTCCCCCCACTTGAACAATAAATCCTCACTGATTCCTTTCCTTTTATCCTGTCATTCTTTTGACATTCATCTTTTTAATGACCCCTAAACTTATCTTTTTATACACTTATATACCTCTCTATCATCATGTATAAATATGTCTCTTAATAAGTTTGACATGGTTTTTCAAGTTGAAAGGGACTGAATGATAAAGCTAAAGAAAGAAAAGTAGAATTGTGGTCTTTTATTTGCTTTGCATATGCCATTATTTCATTAAAGCTCAATGGGGACACTAATGAAATGAATGTAATAGTTTAGCTTGAAAGGCTCGAACTGATCAAAAAATGCCTCAATCACTTCCAAGTAAACATGTTATCTAGGATTTTTCCTTAAGGGATAATCAAACAAGTTCTAGCATGCTCATATCAACCAAAATGTGTCACTGAATTCACAACATCATCAACTAATCAACATATTGTTTGTATAATCATGATGTCATGTGCTCAATGAAATTTTCATCAGTCATGAAAAATGAAAGGACTTATTACAAGAATCAATAAATCAAAAGGTAACATCTATCCTTCATTCTAAATCATGTGCAATGGTAATAAAAAACTTAGCATATGTTAATGATTATCAAGAGAAAATTGCCACTCTAACCAATTCAGTTTCAGCATGTTAGCACAATTGCTCTTGGATTTTCTTAGCTAAGCTCTCAAAAGTGTAGCTCATCAAAATTATACCTAAATTTGAAAAAATTTGCCCAAAACTGAATGCACTTGAATGCTTGCCCAAAATTGAATGCACTTGAATGCAATGTAAAACACCCCCAACTTAAACTTCACATTGTCCTCAATGTGAAATAATGAAAGAAATTTAAGATCAAGGGTCTCTGTGAATAAAGTGCATTCACATCCTCTTCTTCTGGAGCTATCTTGGCATCATTTTAACCCTAGGAAGAGCATCTGCAATCCTCTAAAATCAAAATTTCTCCTTTTATAACACACAACAACCAAAAATTAAAAATAATCTATCCTAACAGTAAATAAAATAAGTACACCACTAAGCTAAATGATATGAAAAGAAAGAAAATTCAGAAAAATCTTAGGTTGCCTCCCAAGAAGTGCTTGATTTAAAGTCTCAGCCTGACTATGGCATTCCATCTTTGAACTAAAATTTAGCCTTTCTGTAATCCGGCTCCTTGAAACTTGTAGCAGTGTGGAGAATTTTGGTGCTCCAAGTTAATAAACATAGTTGATTAATTCATCATCTTCTAATTCATATCCATCAACTAGTATTGCTTCAACTATGTTGATGGATTATCCTGAAAACTCCTCCATAATTCTATCCACTCCATTCATCTTAAAGTCATTCTTATTCTTATTGGACAACTCCTCCTTAAAAAAATTGAACTTCATAGTATGATCTTGGAATTGCATGAGTGTGTCCTCCTCCATACCTATAAAATAACAAGAAATAATTACTGGAAACCATAAATCATTATCTATAGATGCATACCATAAAGAATGAGGCAATTGCTCTAGTTCAGATTTTTCTTTAATCTCCTCCTTTTTTGAGCCTTCATTAGAATTTTCAATCATCTCACTAGCTTTTTCTTGTCGAAAACATCTAATGCTAGATTTTGTTCATTGTCATCATAAGGTTTTTTAACAACTTTGTTTAGCTCCAAACACCAAGGAAATGGAATAGGTGGATCATAAGGTGGTGATGGCTTGTAGTTGAGTTGAGGGTTAAGAATTGGAAACACAACTCTCTTTGCATTCACCTTCTCTTCATCATCTGTGAAAATATTAGAATTGTTAATTACTTTACCAACTTTATTGTGTATTACCTTACCACCTCCCAATGTTGTGACTACTTTCACTTGCTCAGGCTAACTTGATAGCTTTTTATATGTGTCACTCTGCATAGCCTCTACAATTCACTCCAAATGAGTCTCTATCTTCTTCATGGTTGTCTCCATATTCTGAAAACTTGATTTAGTATTTTGAAATGATATTTCATCATTATTGGAATAAGTTTGGGTTGCTTGGATAAAACTTTGCAATGTTGCTTCTAGAGTTGGCTTTGTTGGTTGAACATAAGTTCTAGCTTGAATTAGATTCTGACTTTTGTTCCATGAAAAATTGGTATGACTTCTCTAACCAAGACATGAATCATCACAAGGTTGCTAGTTGTAGAAGTCCATCGCATTGGCTTGTCCTGAAAAATCTGCAAATCTCTACCTAGAAGGACAAACAGTGTATGAGTGACCAGAAATACCACAAATGGAACATACCTCAAGAAGAATGGATTGTTTCTAATTCATCATCATGGAGCACATCATCTCCATCTGTTCAACAAGCTATAACATCTGCATAGAAAGCTCAGTGTTAGTATTCACTTTATATATTTCTCTGGACCTACCTCTAACACTTTTCTATTGTGAGTTCGCCCCAAGCATCTCATATAGATCATTAATTTCCTCTGGGGTCTTCTCTCCCATGTGTTCTTCTTCCTTACAATCAAAGCTCAACAAAAAGAATGAAAATTAAACAATTAAAAAGCCTATATATAATAGACCTACAACAAAGAAAAAAATTATAATTAAATCTAATTAAAACAATTAGAAACCGTTCCACAGCAACAACACAAAAACTTGATGGTCAAAATATAATTCCTCACAAGTGCATAAGTATATAGCAGTATAGTGTGCTTAGTAAGGTTCGATCCCACAGAGAACTATCAAACTGATTCAATTATATTTAGTTACTAATACTAAGTTGTCTTAAATCTGAAAGATAATTTAGAGACTAAGTAAATAAAAGTATAATGTAAGATAAATAGAAAATAATGGCCTAGGTAATGTAAAATAGTATTTAGGGTGTAAGAGTCTAGGGATCTGAGTTCACCAGTTAACGATATTCATTGTTGTTGAGATGTTGGTATCAATTTAGCATCTTGGGTTCGTTCTATCCATTATATGATTATTACCGTTAGGCGTCCGAGTTTAAATCAAGTATTTTCTCCCATTCTGATTACATATGGCATGTAGTGTAATTGAGATTGAAAACTCATGAAGATTTGAAGAACTTTAAAGAGCCAAGCAGAATAGTTTAGCATATGGTGTCTACCTTAACCATCCACTCATTCATTCGAAAGAGCACAATACATAGTTTAGCATATAGCATCTATCTTAACCATGTACTCAAAGATAATCAAGCTAATTCACATAATTAGTAATTGAGCAATTAAATAAATCAGATGACTGCATTATACACAATGAATGAAAGAAGACGATATTGAATTAATAAACCAACAATCTCCATTAACAATGAATATCAAGGTGGCTACATCATTGCCCCTGAAAAAGGAAGTTAGTTCATCCTAAAGACATAAAGAAAGCTCTCTAAAAAAGGCATGATTGCAGAACTTCAACTCCGTCTCTTGGTCCCTTGAAATTCTTTGTACTGAACTATGTTCTTCTCCCTTGACCATTCCCCTAAAACTCTTTTTTGGTCGTCCTTAAAATAACCCAAGTAGCAGGGTTTAAGCAGAACTCCTCAACATACTGGAATTCCTTTATATACAAAGATCCTCTTCTAAGAATAACTCTATCTTTCCATATGAAAAGATAGCTTCCATGCATAAAAATAAGAGTTCCAAAATAGACATATTTGTTGCACATCAGTTTCCAAAGATTTCGAAAGTTGCAATAGCTTATGCATTCCGAACTTCAGAAAATTTCAACAACTTGTGCGGAGGAATTCGCTTCCAAGGATAACTCAATTAATTACAAGTATTGATCATTGTGGGATCCTATTGCTAAAAATACATTGCTGATTTCTGAAATCATAGTTTGGACAACAATATCACATTCACCATGTCAGAAATTTCCATGCTTTGCACTTCTGTTTCGTCCAAAATTATTTTCTGCATTTTCTGAATTCTCTTCATTTTAAACTTTATCTTCAATGAAAACAACAGACAAAGTAGCCTTGCTATAGATAAATTTCTATCACCAGCAGAAAAATTTCTATGACAGAAGATGAAGTTCTACTTACTACAGACGAAGTTCTACTTACGATAGACAAAGTTCTTCTAGAAATAGTTTTAGTATTTTGATTATAACTTTCTCGTACAAACTCAGAATTGGAAAATTAGTTTTGAATTGGATAGATAATTTTAGGGCCTACAACTTTCATGTTGATTACTTTGTATGAATCATCCATCTTCTATGAGTAGTGAGCCCCCAAAGTGACACCTTTTGACAGACAATGTAGCAAACAAATGTGAAGCTAGAGAAATAGTTGCATTGTTTAGCTATAACTTTCTTATATAAACTCTAAATCATATAATTCTTAATTCATTGGAAAGATAAGAACAAAGTCTAAAACTTTAATGTTGATCACATTTCCCAAATCTGCCTCCATCAATCCTAGAAATTGTTTTAAAGTGAAACCTTATGTAATCTTCAGTTTCATTTTACAAAATTTTATATTTGCAACAAAAAAACCTTTTAAGTGCAATATTCACTTAAATGTCAATATAAACAAATGAAATACATTAAAAAAGGATCTTAAACATGTGAAATAGCTTCCATTAATGTTATACCTTATTCTTTATATACTTCTTTGAAACTTGGACCTTTGAATAACACTAGTATTATAATTCAATTGGCTGATAGATCCAATGCATATCTCAAAGGTGTAGTTGAAGATATTCTAGTGCAAGTCAATGATTAGTCTTCCCTGCTAATTTTTATGTGCTAGATATGGAGAATGGTAGTCAAACTACTTTTATTCTGTTAGGAAGACCCTTCCTAAAGACATCCAAGACTAAGATAGAT
Organism: Pouteria campechiana; assembly: GCA_036873735.1. Classification (NCBI taxonomy): domain Eukaryota; kingdom Viridiplantae; phylum Streptophyta; class Magnoliopsida; order Ericales; family Sapotaceae; genus Pouteria; species Pouteria campechiana. The sequence continues at coordinate 7,306 of JAYJMB010003446.1, forward strand.
GTTCACAGTGGCACACTTACCATGGAATTTGATGATGGAATTATTAAACTTAACATTTATGATGCTATGAAATATCCTGATGATAATGATCCTGTTTAATGTGATTGATTCTTATGTATTGGAAGTTTTTGAACTTTATGGAAAGGTTGAATTAGAAATTGCCATTAGTAAACATCTTGAGAAGGAGAATGAGGTGTTACCTTTTAGTACTGATTTGTAAGAAACTATTGTAGTATTGGATGACTTTCTGAAACTACTAAAATTAGGTAATGATCCTTACATTGAGTTACCGGTTTCTAACAAGTGCCTTTTACTACTTATTTTGTAGGCATCCATTCCAGATTAAAGTCTCTTCCCAATCACCTCAAGTGCGTGTTCCTTGGAGACGAAGGAACTTTGCCAGTGATCATCTCTAATAAATTTAGTGCATTAAAAGAATAAAGACTTGTGCAAGTTCTTAAGTAGCATAAGAGGGCTATCGGTTGGATAATGAAAGATATTAAAGGAATTGACCCATTTATATGCATGCTTCATTATTTTCAGTTTGTAATTATTCCAGATTGAAGAAAGATGCAGTGAGTCGAGCTAATGACTATAAACAAAAGCGTTGCTTGGGGGGCAACCCAAGGGGAGTTCGTATTTCTTTTTCTTATTTTCTTCTTATTTCTGTATTTATATTATGGTTATTTTTGCATCTTCTTTGCATTTGACCTTACATTGGGACAATGTAAGTTTTAAGTGTGGGGAAGGGGATTTAGGTTTAGGTTTAGGTTATATTTTTGTGTTTTTATTTTTATCTTTTTTTATTTTTGAAATTTTTTTTGAGAGAGAGTTAGTTTAACCTTTGTTTTGGTGGTTTCCAATGAGTTGAGGTTGCGGATGTCATGAGCAAGATTCAGCTAAGCTTGAAAAACTCATAACATGATTAATTAAGTAATCTTCCAATTTGTAATTACTTGATTCATTTGTTTTTCTTGAGAATGATGATGACTAAATTTTATAGATAAAAGCTGGTGAGATTTTGAGCCTCTAGACTAACACATCCATATCAGTCTCATTCATTTTCTTCATGAGAGATATCCTTCAATGGATTTGTTTCTTTAGAACTTGTCTTGATTCTCTTTGAGAACACATTGATACATGCATGCTTAAACATAATTAAGGGCTTCTTTGGTTTGAACTAAATAAGCCAAATAGCCTACCTTGTAATTAATTTTTTCTCTTGTTGAGCCCCTTTGAGCATTATAGATTTTTATTGTGAACCTATGTTACAAGCTTGAAACCCAGAAAAATAATATCTTTACCCAAGCCATAGATGTAGTAGAACATACGTCATCATTATGCTATGTATGGGTGTACAAGAAATAAAGTGTGGGGGCATCAAAACTTTTGGTATGGCTATGATTGGTGAAATGGAACATGTTATTATTCTTAAAATTAAAAAAAATGTCAAAATTAGAAAGAAAGAAAAAGAAAAAATCCAAATTCCAAGGGAAGGGATCTATTTATATATCATGTATTCAAAGGTGAAAGATGCTGAAGAAAATAAGTGATTGTACATGTTTTATATATTTGAGCTTAAGTTGATTTATTTATGCTTCACTAGTTTCAATGGCTTTTGAGCTACATCTCCAAATATTTCTCACCTTTACCCTAAACCCCATTACAACCCATAAAAAGTCCTTATGATTCATGATATGCATGTGATCCTAGTGATGGAGAATGAGAAGATATGGAAGCTTATGGTAGATTATTTTCATTGGAATGAATTTAAGTGGAACATATACCCTTCAAACACATGAAAGTAGAGTGTTTATTTCTGTGAGGGTTCTACTCATTTAGTTTAATCCATTTTCAAGAGAGAATGCTTACTAAATGATTATAGGTTGCATAAAAATGAGTTATTCATGATGTATTATGAGTTTTGAAGAGTTTTGGTTATTCTTTGTTTATAATAATTCTAACCTTGATGTTCTTTTGGGGGAGAGTGAATTTGAGTTTTGCCCAAGGATGAGCAAGAGTTAAGTGTGGGGCAATTTGATTAGAATGCAAAATATCATATTTTATTCCTTTAATACTTAGCATTTTACACTTACTTCATTCCTAAATATACTCATTATTCTTATATTTTGATTTAGGAGACAAATGGAGTTGTTAAGTGCAAAAAAAAGGTAATTAGATAATTTTGAACAACTTTAGCATCAATCCATATTTGGGCATAAATCTCTCATCAAACCTCCGATTGAGATGATTAAAGATGCCCTAGAAACATAAGAAAAAGTCTTACAACTTTTATGTTTGGAGTTCTAAGATATAATTAATACATCAAGGACAACTGAGTAGTGAAAGTATCAAAATACGTCAAAAAAGAGCTAAAGATTACAAATGGTATCACTTGTGTACCACCTTTTCCATATTTAGAGGATTATTTGGAAATAGTGATCAACATTAAAGTTATAGATCTTGAATTTATATAACTAATGCAAGAAGAATCATATGATTATGAGTTGAATTGAGGAAGTTATAGTTGAAAAGGTAGATGCATATCTGACAAATAGCTAACTGGCACCGTTAGTGCCTACTCATAATCAACACCACCCCACCGAACAGCAAGGTGGCACCGACGGCTGATCAAATTTTTATTTTCTAATTTTTTTTGATTGTTGTGTATTTTGGATCTATTTTAAATAGCAGTTTCTTATGGTTTTTGAAGCTTCTTTTTGCTAAGGTTTGGAGAGGATTTCTTGGTAGCTTTCGATAGAGAATTGTCTCTCTTCTCTCTTTTATTTTATTTTCTTTGTGATTTCATAGCTCTGTATAGTTGAACTTTTATTCATGGTTTTAAGGAGATAGAAGCCTCATAATTTATATATAGTGAGATCGAATTTATTTTAATTGTTCAATTTATACTTTGAGTAGTGAATGTTCTTCTTTGATTCATGATTTTGATTGTTATGTTTAATTGCTAGGAGATCTACTAGTTTATTATTCATTATAATATATTGCTAGATTAGATATCAAATTCATAATTTTTGATCCCTGTAATCTGCAAAGCAACTAGGGTTTGATAATTTGCTGCTGTTGTAGTTATTAAATCTTAGGATGAATATTTGACTAAATTAAATTCAACCATGTGTGCTTGTGTTGTTTAGCTTCATCAATCTCTACAAATCTTAAAGCTGCTATTAGATTAAATCTCTAGCATGTGTCTAAGGTTGTTTAGTAGTTAGGGTTAATTGGATCACATCTTTCTAATTGACTATGTTGAAGGAGAGATAGGAAAAATAATTCCTACGGTGAATATTCAAAGTGTGAATTGATTTATAATTATGTCAATAATCAGTTAAGAGATTCTAATGGTGGATGTTGACTTGAACCAAGATTTTCTTCTTTGATAGATTTCTTTCATAACATTACTTTTATTATACTCAAACCCCTCCCATTCTTCTTCACATTGCATAAAACTAAACTAGATACTCCTCATTGGATCGACACTTTGTTAGCTCTCATGCAAGTATACACGATCATAAGTAAATAGATGAGGTAAGTTGAGTATCGTTCCTATGAAAAAGTAGGTTGTTACACACTAAGTACCAAACTTGTATCAAATCAGTAATATTTGATTGAATGAAATTTAGTAGATGATGTAAGAACTAAATCTAAATAATCAATGAAGTTAATAAATTGTAAGAGCAAAAGAAGAAATATCAATGGATAGAATATCTAGGAATTCAACTTCACCTAGCAAATCTACTTGTATTGATGAATTGCATTGAGTAAATCATTATTTCTCTCATTGTCAATCGGATGCTCTAAAGTATCTATCACCCTTTGTCAAGTGTTACGATAAGTGTGCCTATTAAAGTGATTTACTATGTCTCCATGCAAATCTAAATTAATAAACCCGTTTAGCTTAAGCATCCAAGTGTAATATATGTGCTCACAAGGTCATATTCATATGGATTGCACATGTACAATGACTATCTCTAGACTGCATCTTATGTTCTTCAATTCAAGAGTCTATTCCTAATTCACCTCTCTCGAGTATAAATTAAGAATCTCAATTCATACACATGGTAGCTAAGCACATACACCAATTAAGTTTAGAAAAGAAGAAATAATGAGAAAGAAGATAATTTAACTCAAAAATCAAAGATCAACACAAGCTTCATTGGTAGGATCCATTTAATCTTCGATAACAGAAATTTAGAACATCATATTTGAATTAAAATCAACTAAGTAATTGATAAACATCATCATAATCCAAGGTTGAGTGTTGATTCAAAAACGAAAGATGGACCAGAAAAAAATAAAATATTCAGGTTACAGTAGCTTTCTCCAATGATCTTCTTGCTCTAAACTCTTTTCCTCGTTTAGCTCTCTGTCTATGCTCCACTCTAGTCCTCCATCGCTTTGTCCCTAGATATCTCCTTAAATAACCCAGACAACATGATTATAGTAATACTCCTCTACGAATTGCAACCCCCTTACGCATAAAAATCCTCTTCTAAAAATAACTGTCTTTTCCATTCGGAAAGGTTATTTTCATATGATTTCCAACAATAGATGTTGCACAATTAATTTCTAAAAGATCCCTTCCGAATATTGCAATAGTTTATGCATACCCAAAACTTCTAAAAATTCAACAATATATGCAAAGAACTTGCTTCCAAAAATAACTCAGATGATTGTAAGTGCTGATCATTGTGGAACCCCATTGTTAAAAATATATTGCTAATTATAGTTTGTACAACAACATCTAACACATGGAAGAATAACTAAATTTGTGCACTTCTAATTCCAAGCTTTGATTTCAAACTTTATTTCTTATTAGGTTGCTTTGGAGGCATAAAAATCAAGCTACTAGTTCGCTGAATATTAACTTTGGAGTCATTGAAGCCAATTTCAGAGTTTAAGTCTACTTCAAAGGCATGCAAGTGAACTTTGGAGTTGCTGAAGTGAACTTTGGAGTAAAAAATATTATTTCAGAGTTCTCTGAAGTAAATTTTGAGTAAAAAATGTTGCTTTGGAGTTCTCTAACATGAACTTTAGAGTAAAAATTCTGATTCGAAGTTTAAATTTTGCTTTGGAGTTTATGATGTTCCAGAGTAGTTTTAGTAGAATTATCATAACTTTCTTATACAAACTCCAAATTGAGTGATTTTTATTGGGTTGTATAGATAATTTTAAGATATAAAACTTTTATGTTAATATATTTTCCTGATTCTATTTGTATTTTGATTCATGAGCCCTCAAAGTATTGCCTTTTTATGTTGGTGAACTTCAGAATTGCTCCATTTATTTTGCATTAGATAGATAATTTTAGGGTCTACAACTTTTATGTTGATCACTTTGTCTAAATCATCCATCTTCTATGAGTCGTGGGTCTTCAGAGTGATGCCTTCTATCAAAAAGTAGCAAACGAATGTGAAGCTCTATTGACAGTCGCATTAATATAGCCATAACTTTCTCATATAAATTCAGAATAATATTATTTTTAATGCATTGAAAATTTAAGAACAAAGGCTAAAACTTTTATGTTAAATAGATTTTCCAAATATGCCTCTATCAGTCCCATAATTTGCTTTAAAGTAACATCTTTTGTAATCTTCAGTTTCATTTTACAGATCAATAAAATAAACTCTGTTAAATGCAATATCCATTAAAAAAAATTAAAAGAAGATCTTAAATATATGAATTTAGATATAAAAAATATGATATATTATGAGCTTATCAAATACCCCCGAACTTAGCTTTTGATCATCTTTGAGCAAAATAATAACTTAAACTCATGAATCAGTCAGGAAGAAATCTTTTTCAAACAATCAGTAACATGCTAGACAAATTACGCAAGTGCACACATCTCAGAAATCACTTAAGATACTTTTCAAGTAATCTAATGAAACCAATGCTTCATCAATCCTTTCATGAAATAAAAATGTATGTGTGCAGTGTCAATTTCATGCTACATGCATGTTTTTTAGTCAATAATGTGCAAATCAGTGATTTTCATGATCTTCACAAAATACCCATAAGCTTGCTTTCATAATCCCTCTCCACTAATGTAGAAAACTCTGTTCACTTGGATCAAGAAGTATTTGTTAAGCTTGTAATGGGGAAAAAGGGAATAAGGATACACAAAGTAAGAGATCATGTCTGTATTTTAAATAAATATCCACTCCCTTAACTTTTTGTTTGAGATTTTATCTATTTTATGAGATGTATTACTATCACACCCTAGATTTATTTTCTTTTACTTTCATTAGAATTTAATCCCCCCAACTATGGGTTGTATTACTACCATATCTTCAAACTTATTTTCTGTTGAGTTCATGGAGATATGATCCCCCCAATTAAAGGATAAATCCTTACTGATCCTTTTTCCTCTTCTTTTAACATTCTTCTCTTTAACTCTACCAAACTTATCTTCTTATGTTCTCATATACCTCTTTGCAACCATGTGCTTAGAATATATTTCTTAACAAGTCAAATATGGTTTTTCAGGCTAAAAAGGTTTAAATGATGAAGCTAAAGAAAGAAAAATCGAATGGTGGTCTTTCACATACTTTTCATATGACATTCTTTCATTAAAGCTCAATGGGGACACTAGTGATAGTGAATGTACTAGGTTAGCTTGAAAGGCTCAAACTGATCAAAGAATGCCTAAATCACTTCTAAGTAAACATGTTTTCTAGGATTTCGCCTTGAGGAATAATCAAATAAGTTCTAGCATGCTTGTGTCAACTAGAATAT
>JAYJMB010003447.1:0-14058 GCA_036873735.1 Pouteria campechiana
GCAAAAGATGAAGTATTAGGTGCAAAAGATGAAGTATTAGGAGAATAAAATATGACATTTTGCATTCTCATCAGTAAGCCAATTTTTTTGCTGTGGCAAGGTGGTTTTCTGCCATGGCAAAGCCCCAAAAAATGCTTATTTTGGCCATGAGCATCGTAAAAATGCTACTTTTTAAGCCTAAACCCTGTTTTGTTTTGTCATTTTTCATTTCGTTGTGCCTCTCCCATGCCTTAGCTTTGCCCCAACCCCATTTTGCCCATTTCCTTGTTAATTTAGCTTGGAATTTTCTTTAATTAAGTGAAGAACTCCTTGATCTTGGGCTTAAACCTGAGTTTCAACCTTTTGAATAGGGAAAGGAGTAAGAAGAGTTGATTTTCTTCAAATGAAAGATGCTAATGGGAGCATGGAGTTTGGATTTCATCTATGGATTTTAGCTATGCTTAATTCACAGCGATGATCTGAGAAGGATGAAAAGGCGTCGAGTTGGAGGAATAGTTTGGAGCTAAGAACTTGAGGTAAGTAGGCATTTGTTTCCATTGAATGGCTAGGGATAATGTATATCCTATTTGTTTGAAATTCGGGCATGTATGTTTTGATTTGGGTATAGTGGATATCCCGTATTTGTTTAAGTTGATGTTGTTTGGTTGTTAGGGATATTAAGTATCCCTTAGATTGGTAATATTAATTATTTGATATGGAATATGCTAAGTGTGGATTAATTATTATTTAATATATTTGTTTACTTATTAAGTTACCCAAACTCATGCCTTTTTGTTTGAAATTTTTAGTTGATAGGCCAGATGAAGATTCCTAACTGAGGTTTGGGCTTAGTGAGCCAATATTGAAGACCATATTGTTATAATAGAATAATTTGTATTGGAAATTCATATGTCATTGTATATTTGTATTCAAAGATCTTAAGTTGATGTATGATTATATTAAATTATCCCTGATGTATGATTGTATAGGTTTGAATGGTTGAAATTTAGAGGAAGCTTTGCCAAATTTTGGGCAAAGCACCCCACCCTAAAAGTGGGCAATTCGAGGTGAAATACAGTGTAAAATGATAAGTTGCGCCTCAGAAGGCGGGGCATGACACCCATTCCTTCAATTCAATTACTCATAAGTAAAATTATTCAATTATATATAAACATGTCATTCATCATAACCAAAATCCATCAAGGAGTCCTCAAATTCAAAAATACTAGTCATTACAAAGCTCTTTCAGTTATGAGCTGAATACATATAGAAACAAAACAAATATGTTGTTATAGCATGCCAAGATCAATTAAAATAATCAAACAACTAGCAAAGTTCACATAACCATTTAAACCAAAGGAATCCAGTGATTCTATCACAATTTAATTAAATAAATCAAACTGAATTCAGTTTCTCATACTTATTTATGAAACTTAAAGTTTCATCATTTCTAATTCACATACCTTGCAAAACAATAACAATTCAAACACTCCAAACAAGATCCATATAAGCATCACCATGCTTCCCTGAGCTGCTCTTGCTTATGCTATCATAGTACTTCCATGATCATTTCATAATTCATCATCCATAAATCATAAATACTATATCATAATCATTCCTATGATTAGCATTTCTATCAATTAGCAATTATACCAACTTCCAAGTGCTTTTTTTCCTTTACTCACGCCTTCAACATACAATTGACATTTCTCTTTCATTCTTATGTTTTTTCCATAATTCTCATAAGTTCATAAACTCTTATTGGCATGTCATTTTTTATTTCTTCTAACAACTATTGCTATAATGGTCTTAGGCTTCTCTCTCAACTGAAACTTATCACATAAATAAGCTATTGGGCTTTGATACCATTCTATCACACCCCGCCTTCTGAAGTGTGACCTTGATCATTTCCCTTTATTTGCACTACAACTTCCTCACTTTTAAGGTGGGGGCGCTCGGATCCCACTCTATTACACATCTACTTTTCATTATTTTCTCTATAATTTCCCTATTTATGAGGAAATTTCTGCCAAAAGTTTGGTAGAGTCAACTCTGTATTTTCAAGATTCAAAACTTGATATACAATAATTCAAACTCATAATTTCTAAATATCAATATTCACAATTTCAAATTATAAATAAATCGTAATTTCAATAATTATCATCATTCTGTCATAATTAACGCCACTAGCCTAATTTATCTACAACCCAAAATCTATATCACTCCATGATGCCAATAAACAATTCCACATCAATATCATGTACATTTATTTCTATTATGACATGCCATATGATTACATTTAATATACATCATTTTCAATCTAATACAATTATACAAATCCACATTTCGACAAAGTCTCTCCTAAAAATATCAAGATCAAAACCAGATATACAATCATATATCAATTAAATTTCTAAATATCAATATTCGCAATTCCAAAACATACATGAAACTAAAATTTCAACAAATATAACTCAAATCACTAATAGCTCACTAGCCCAACCTACCCATAGCCCAGAATCTGTATCATACCATGATGGCACTACACTTTAGGGGAAGCATATAATGCTATTACCATATTATTCATCATCCAATAAGACATGCCAATCCACCTCTTTAATACATCAATTCAAATCCTTTAATTATACAAAGGGATTCCAACATTCAATCTACCATCCAGAGGTTTTTAGTCTTTCTCATAAATCTTTTGCTTGATCTGACAACTAAAAATTTAAACAAGAAGGCGCGAATTCGGGCAACTCAGTAAGTAGGCACAAATAATAAACAATAAATGATCTACAGATAATAGAATTCAAATCCAAAATAATCAATCATTTGGCCATCACATATCACATCTAGAACATATATAATCTTTCCCAACATTAAAACATAACAAATGATTCTTTCTATTCCACTCAATAATTCTTAACATTTCATATGCATAATCTTATCCACAATCATATAATATACAAAAAAAAATTATTTCTAGATAGAATTAGAGGATACACTCTATCCTCAACAATCACATAAACATATTCCAAGCAAAACCCTAAGTAATTCAATCCAAGAGATGCGCATTATCCCTAATATCCATGTAATCACAACCAAATAACCATTAATCTTAAACAAATATGAGATATCCACTATCCCCAACTAAAACACACAATCTCAGATTCAAATCAATGGGATATTCATTATCCCCAACCAATCATACATTCAAATAAAATAGGGGGCGCCTACTTACCTCGATTGAATCATTATACACATTTCTAGCTCCATTCCTTTTCATCCTTCTTAGATCATCCTATATAGGGCAATAATCCCAATCATTTACAATTGAAATTATTAATTCATTTCAAACCAATGAATTATCATTTCTACATATTATGAGTACTCAACCTTAACTACAAGGCCATTTATAGCCATTAACTCCATATCAATCCATTAACATTCTATTACATTCATTAGGGTTTCAAAGTGCTTTTGTTTCTAATAACAATTCCTCATCATATAACATTAATCATACTTAAATAGCTTGAAAATTATCCAATTAAGCTACGAATACAACTGATTCAGGCTCACATAGCGTAAACACAATAACTCACTTTAATCCTTAATTAAGGCATAATCAAATCTTTGATTTCACTATTCCAATTCATTCCATACATGTTCTCAAACATATTAATCATGTCATTTATCATTTACCCCATGATTAATTCAACAAATATTAGGAAATCCCCAATTTCCACTTTGCATAGAAACCCTAATTTTCATAAATCACAAATTTCTCAAGAAAAATTACAATATTCATTGTATTAACTCATTTTCCCAAGAATTTATAATCATATTCATCAATCTAAGCTCCAAAATTTACTATATACAAGTTGGGTTCTTCTAACACTTAGGGTGTTAATTTTGGTAATTGTTTATTTGAGCACATCATGATTTGCCTAAGGATGTTAAAAAGTGGTTAAATTTTAAAAAATTTTCATAAATGATTACTTTTGAACAACAAGTATTTGATTTGGTTGTTATTTTGTTCTAGAAATGCAGAGAGACTTATGTTAAATTCAAAAAATGTGGCAATCTAATGAAATTAAATTAATGTATTTGAATGATATTTTTATGTATTTTGATGGCAAATAATGTGAGAAAATAATGGGAATGAAGTGGAAAGAGAAATAAATATGAAAATTGAAGAAAATTGAAAGAGAAATTGGGCAGCAATAAGTGGGGCCCCGACTCAAAAATATGGAACCGTGGCGCCATTTTGAGAAAGGCAAGAGGGGCGTGGGTAGCAAAATTTGATGTTGTGACCCCAAAGTCAGCGTTGCAGTGCCACTTCAAAATTCTCACGGGTAGTGGACGGCATTTGTGATGCTAGAATTTCAGGCCGGATCGTGGTATTTATATATGTGTGGCCATTTTTCTTTCTAGTCCTTCCATTCTTTCCCTAGTCATTCCGTTTCTTCTCCCCTTTTGCCCTAGCCCTGTTTTACTATATTTTTTGCCATTTTAGCTAGGAAATCATCTTGCCTAGCTAGAAAAACTTAAGATCTTTTAATTGAACCCAATTTTCACTCATTTGAACCATGGAAAATGGATAAAAATGGAAGAAACATCGGATTTCCACCAAATGGAAGGAGCAAAGGGGAGTTTGGAACTTAATCCTTCATTTCGGAAGGACCGCTACGCTTGAAAGGGGAGGTAAGCTCGATTTCCCAGCCAAATTCCTTATGTTCAAATTTTAGGGTTTTGGGAATATTGAATTCTAGGACTTAAATTGATGTATATGCCTATAAATTCGTGGGAGAAATGAGTTACTAGAGTGATTATTGTGATTTAGCATGAAAAATTTATGAATTATACAAATTAGGATTTTTATGCATAGTAAAAATTGGGGATTTCTTAATTTTGTTAAATTAATCATGGGTAAATGATTAATGACATGATCATCATATTTTAGGACATGTATAAATTGATTTGAACTAATGAAATCAAATTTTAGGCTTTGCCATAAGTAAAGATTAAAGAGGATTTTTGTATATGGGCTATATAAGCCATGAATTAATTGATCTAAAAGTGTAATCAAGTTGTTTTAAAGATTTTTAAATAATAATCATGTGTATGTAGAATGAATGTTGTAAAAATGAAATTTTGGCAATGCCCTATTAAGAAACCCTAAGTTAAGTAGTGTTTATCACATGTTTGATAAAAATTACTTCCAAGAGGAAAATGGCCTAAATGACTAAGTAAATTGTAGCCTAAGATTGGTTATGAAAGAAATATTAATATAATATAATTAATACATGATTATGAAGTGAATAAGTGAATGAGATTGTTGCCCTGTATAGGATGATCTGAGAAGGATGAAAAGGCATAGAGCTGGAGAGATACGGTTTGGAGCCAAAGGCTTGAGTTAAATAGGCGCCCCCTTATTTTGTCTGAATGTATGATTGGTTGGGGATAATGAATATCCCATTGGTTTGAATCCATGCTTGTGTGTTTGATTGGGGATATTGGATATCCCATATTTATTAATGAGTAATGTTTATATGTAGCACCTCACCAGTAAACACTAATCAGAATGAGCACCACTTATGTAACGCCCCACCTCTTGGAGCTTTTACTTTACCTTTCACCATAAATCTACTAGGATTTGACCATGACTTTCCCACTTCCAGAGTGGAGTTGTTCTGATATCATGTAATAATTTATCTAAGTTCTATAGATAATCGGGCAGAGTCATTCATCACTCATAATAATACAACCTTTCAATTAAAGATTATTAAATAAGAATTTATACACTTTAGTAGACCTCTATTCATCCACACTACACCTATATCACTCCATAGTTTCCTCCTACAATTGCGGCTACATCATGATGGCAACAAACACATTTTGCCACTCCCCCATTATACAATATCTATCCACATCTGTCCACATACAAGAATATACAATGACAGCCTATAATTTACAATTATACAAAATTTCCAATCATGGATATATGAATACAATAGTGCGGAAATCTTAAAGAATAATACAACATTGGATCACATTATACATATCCATCATCAGGGATTCCAATCCCAATACGTTATGAGAATACAAATACAACTTTGATATCTCCCCAACATAAACTTCTATGGCTTGTCTTGTCAACTAAAAAAACATAAAATAAGAGTAAGTCTAAATAGACTTCGTAAGTGGATTATGTGGCAATCAATAATTTAATCGAAATCAACAAAATCTAATCCATCCAAGTAAACAGGTATCCAAAAGGCATCCCACAAACCAATCCAAATAAACACATTTCCACACTCAACCCAACATTTGAACATGTCACAGTATAATCTCATCACATAACAAAAGAATACAACATCAATTTCACATTCCAACACAAATCACACACACACACACACACACACACACACATATATATATATATAACATACATGCATATACCACAATTTATATTCATGGGATAACTACGATCTCTTCATCAGACATACATACACTAGAATAACACTAATAAGTATCAGTAGGGGATATCCTCTATTCTATCAAGCCATACATCATCAGAAGATAATACAAATCTATAGTACATAATAATCGAACATATGTTTACATCATAGCATCCTTATTCCAAACAATACATCTTGGGATCCCCATTAATCCCAATACTCACACATACACACATTGCATACAACAAACACTAGGATACTCACAGTCCCATACAATTCATATATACAAGAATTAATCCATACATTCACATCTAAGCATGTTATCAGATCAATCATGGGATAATCATTATCCCCATCCAATCACACAATCAACAGGCACAACCTACTTACCTTACAATGCTTCCATAAATTCATTCTTTTCTTCCCATCTAATCTCTATTCCCAATCCCTACTTGTATAACACACATCAAATTTCATTACAATTACACTGTTTATACTAGGATAGCTCTAATCAAGCCAATTTAGCTTCACCTTATATGTTTTTCATACAAAATCAACATTAATCTAGTCACTTCAACTAAATTTCTAAATTTCATTTATATGTTATATATCATGTAGCCTAGCTTTAAGCCCTCATTGTCATGCATTAAAACATTTCCAAACTCCCTCTCTTATTCAATTTCCATTTCAAACAAGTTAATCCTTTATTTCTTCCCCTTAGGGTTTTATGATTTCAATCCAATCCTTCATAGGTCATTATCCTTATGGCCACTTTATCAGATAATTCATATACTCTCTCTTTTAGCCAACTATCTCTAAGAATTTCTTTGTTAATAACATATGTCTATCACATAATTGAATTTAATAATTGATTTACTTGTACAACATCTCAATTAAGCCTTTTAATTACTCAATCTAAGATTTGCATAGTCCAAACATAATTTCCCTATTTAACCCAAACTAGGTAATAATTGAAAATCCATTTTAATAGATTCAAATCATGCCATACAAATCCCAAAGTGTCGTTAAGCATGGTTTAAATGTTTTTCCCACGATTCCATAACTGAATTATGAAAATCTCCCAAAAATCACTATTCATAAAACCATAGTAGGCCAAATCCATGGATTTTCATGCCCAATTCACTCTAATCACTCCTTTACATCATTTCCCCCATGATACATACAATATAAACTATGTAATTTCAATCAAATATCATTATTCACAAAATTCTCAAAACTCTAGCTTAACCAAAAAACCAAATTTCATAATTTTCAAGTCTAAATCATGATAATCATGTTATTAATCAATTTCCCCATATTTAATATCACCTAAACCACAAATCCAACATTTTTCCTTAAAACCTCCAAATTCAACAAAAACCTAGTTCATAAAAATCCAAATTCGGATGGGGAAAGCTAATGTACCTTGGTATTCAGAGGTATTTTTCTTCCTTGGGCAAAAATCTAAGCTTAATACTCCAAGTAGCTCCATCCTTAGAGATAGTTGAAATTTCTTCCCATTTCTCTAGTTCAAATGGTTCAAACTTGGGTTTAGGGACAAGAGCAAAAGATTCTCCACCTAAACAAGGAAGCTAATCTAGCAAGAATCTTGGTAAAATGGGGGTCTAGAGCAAAGGGAACGAAGAAAAACAAAGCGGGATGGGAGGGATGGACCAAAAAATGACAAAACAGGTTGGGTCACCCAACTTTACAGCAACACGGGTGCATAGGCACCCATTTGGGCGCATGGGCTATGGGCGCATAGGTGCCCAAAATCTGGTGGCTAGACACCTCTTTAGTGTTTCAAGCATATCTTCCTCATACAACATTGGATTCGTGTGATTCTTGATTATTTGGAAAGCTAACTTAAACGGCTACAACTTTCATGTGCAAACTTTTTCTAAATTAGTCTATAAAGATGTCAAAATTTGATCACAAGTGACCCTATTGTAATGTTCTATTTCCTTTAACTATATATTGAAGTTTACAACCTAGGCTAATTTCAAAATCATGGGGTGTTGCATTTTCATCCTAAATCACTTTACAATTTCAATTAGTCTTATGTTTAATCCTCCTAAAATGATTATTTAATAACATTAATTTCATCCCAAAGTTAAGTAACAACGCATCCATTACAAGGGACTATTCAAATTTTAGAATTTACACTTATGAAATATCAACCATAGCTTCATTTTACATAAAACACTTCAAATATCACCAAAATCACTTCCCACATATCACATGCGTGAAAGGGACATGACCATGCTATTCACAACCTCATTTGAGGTCAATTACCAAAAATCACCTATTCCGTTCTTTTTACTAAAATTTTTTGGCTATATGTAACTCCATAGGTTATTTTTATTCTAATTGCATCTGATGCTAAAACCAATGTCTCACACACATCACAATACCTATGATGACTAGTTTAAGTCCTTCTTATAGCTCATATAGATGCTTTTGATTAAATTCACATATTGAATTATTTTCACATAACCTTAAACTTAATAGCTCAAAACTCCAAAACCATCTTAAAACTTTAATTCAATAGCTCCTACATAGGACATTGCACATAATACTCATGCTACATCTATCATTCAAGTCATATAACTGAGTTTACTCAAAATCACTTCATAGTCCTAATGGTTAGAATAGCCCTCATAGCCATTGTTTTGACATTTAACGCCTCGGGCGTTACAACTTGCCAGTCAATCGATCATCTCCCCATAGTCACAAGATTGACTAAATAAGTAGGGATTACATAGGCACAAACCACATTACTACATTCATACTTATGGCCATAATGCACAAGATATACACATAATGTAAATACATGACTGAATATAGTATATTATCTTTTAATACATACAATCTCCCATCAATATTACTAATTATGACACGTCCTAAATATCAAAATGATACATTATAATCATAGACATCCCATAAGTCCACAAAACTCATATATATCATATGAAATAACATAATTAACTAGGTTATATCAATTCTCCCTACTTAAAGTTCCAACCCCAGATTGGGCTCCTTCAGGTAAACCTGTTAAGATTTGAAAATAGTATGAGTTAGGCAAATTAGTAAGTAGGTAAGTAAAAGCAGCAGATAACTTCTCTTGGTCACACTTGAACCAACACTCATCTGCCTATTGGCTAATCACATCAAACATAGTTAAAAAAATCATACCAAGTTTTACATAAATCACAGACATCAACCACGTTTGACCATCGACCAATCCCATGACCATACCCAACCTAATGTCATGTCCATGAATCTTGGGCTACTACATAGCCCCAGACAAGCAACAATTATATAGCATGAACAAGCACTCTTAAATCATATCATAAATACAAATTGAGATACAAACATGCCACATGTCTGCTTGATCGAACCACTTATTACTTAGATCATGTGCATCTTATACCCATGCCACATACCTGCCCGATCAAACCCTTTATTACTCAGGTTATGTACATCTCATCATATCTAGCCATTCAGGCTCATGTTTTGGCCATAGAGGCTAGGTAAACCTCCCCATCATCATCATCATGTGCACATTTCAATCATCTATGCCATCTTATATGATGCATACCAAATGTCATCCCATGTATCATCTATCACATGTGGCCCAAGGCCCATCTCATGCATTATGCAATATTAATAATATACACAAATGTGGTTCCAATACTTTAACATGTCGTGCATACTCTAGACTCACCTAACAAGGTCCATAAATAAAATATACCCTTTACTTAGGCATTTGATCAAACACATGTGGGCAAAGTTCACAAAACCATAAATCACAAGAGAAATATGGGAAAAACATGTAAAGCATACTCAGTATAACAAAGCCCCATTTGAATTATTCAAAATAAGAACTCAAAGCATAAAGTCAACATGAATTCAACAAGGCCCAAATATAATGCATAAAAATCATGTAGATGAGAAAAGAAAATTGTGAGAGTTTAGAAAATAATTTTTTACTTACCTAAAATCCAAGGATTCAAGCTTCCACACTAAATCCTTGCTTCCCAAGACTTTCTTACACCTTTCCACTTCCAAATATGTCAAAATTTAAGCAATATGAATTTCTTTCTTTCAAAAATAGTTATTCTCTTGCAAGGGAAAAAGGATTTTATTAAGTCTAATTCCTTTACTAAGCTTGATTTTGATGATGAATGAGATTAAATAACATAGTTTTGATGATGAACAAATAAATGAGTGAAGAATTAAAATACTAACAAATTACTTTTCAGGTGTTGTAGTATTAAATATCAAAATAGATTAAGGAAGGTAATTGCAAGAAATAAAGATGTTAATTGTAAAATTATACAATTAGCCTCTCAAAGAAAGAAATACAAAGGAACGCCCAAATAAAAAGAATGATCAAAAGTTATTCAGAAGATTAGTATGAAAGCTTAGAAGTTAACAACAAATCTGAAGTTAATCAAAAGTTAAGAATAAGCATTTTAGAATGACATTAGAAATAAAATGCGATACTCATAAGCACTTAGAAGTTACTAGGCATAACTCATAACCAGGCCAGAAGCAGATCAGAAATTACTCAAAATCAGAATATAGCAATATCAAATATCAGAAGAAAAATGGAAGTTTTCTCAAAAGTATGAAGCATGACAGAAGTAAAATAGAAGAAGTATCGATACATAGAAGTTATTCAGAAGAATGACAGAAGCATTCCTAGAAGAGACTTTGGCCACACAAAAGTAATCCAGAATTGTAATAAGCTATGCAAAATCAATCTAGAAGACACTTAAGTTATTCACAACCATGCTTGAAGAATTCTCAGATTACCAGAAGCAACGCAAAAGCACCATCAAGAACATATAAATAATGCAGAAATTAACACACAACTCAAAAGCAACACAGCCTACACAAAAGCAATTCAGAACAATGTCACGCTGCACAAAAGCACTACAGAACTCTATCATGATGCACAAAAGTAATGCAAAACACTATCACACTACACACAAGCAATACAAAAATTGTGACACACTATGTAGAATCAAGTCAGAAGCATTCTTAGAGGCATGTTCAAGTAAGCATGAATCAATGAAGACATAAAGAAGCAAAGCCTAAGCCTCATAGGCAAATCAGAGGCTACTTAGGAGTTCTTTGGAAAACTTAAATATGACCACTGAAGAATAAGACAATGGACAGAAATTCTGAAGAGAGTATTGTCAAAAATATACTTACCACATAAATTCTGAAGAACACTTCAGAAGTTCTGTTAAGGTATGAATTGAAGGACAGAAGTTCTAAGGACACTACTCAGAATTTCTGAACCCTAACAAATTACAAAAGTCATTACCAACCCTGCCTAATCAATTTGAAAATAATGTCAAAGGCAGCAACAGCTAAAACTTTTCAAATCCTATATAAAGAGGATTAAGATGACACTCAATAATAATTAGAGATTACACTAAAAATCATTTTTGATTCAAGCAAGAGCACTCACATCTTTCCATCATTCAACTCCAGCTGCTACAACATTGCCAAAGTATTCAAAATCTTCAAAATCAGATTTGAGACAACCTCAAATGGAGTTTGAATTTGATCTCATTGTATACTTTGTTCATTCAATTAGGTATTTAATTTTTATACATATCTACCTAAGTAAGAGGTATTATTCTGTACATTTCATTTTGAAAAATAAGAGAGTTAGTTGGTAAGCTCTGTGCAAACAACAGTCTGTAAAAGTTTTTAGTTAGCTTTGAAAAACTAATAAGTTCGTTAGTAAGCTTAGAAACCAATGTGTAAAATTTTCTGGTGAGCTTGGAAAACTAGTAAGTTATTGGTGAACTTGCAAAACCAATAAGTGTTATAGTGGAACCTGAGTTCAGTAAAGAAGATTGACTCAGAGAAGTGGAGTAGGAATCCAGGAAGGGCCGAACCATTATAAAAATACTATGTATGTGCTATAATTTATTCTCTTTTATTTTAAGCACATCTCTTAAGTTATTGGTCAAAATTTTTCAAAGCTCAATTCACCCCCCCTCTTGAGCTATCATCTAGTTAGGGACCAACAGATTTAACTTTACTATTTAATATTTATTGTTTATTATCCACTATTCACTTTTTATTGATCACTATTTACTATTCACTATTCACATGCACTGTTTATAGTCAAAATTATTGTGCATAAATACTATTTAAAGTTACTGTTGAAAATCACTATTTACAATTATTGTTCACAGCGTCGAAATTTCATTTCCATTTTTCATCCATAATAGCATATATACCCTATATCCCCTGAATCCAAACCATAGGATTCATTCTACATCAAGAGTGGTTCATTTCAAGATGTATGAGTGATATTAAAATCTTTCAACTATATAAAAATTTGATAACATTTATATTTCAATGGATAGAAAACTTCTTCAATTAAACTATGAATCTATATCTAAATGCTCCCAAATTCTCATGATAACATAACACATATAAAATATAAATGTTTAATAGATTGGACTAACAAAAAATTACACATAACCTACTTACCATAATTTCTTTCTTTGTTACCTGCTGCCTCACTCTCCCTCTCTCTTTCTCCCTGCTCTCTCTTTGCCTGTCGTCCTTGCTACCCTTATAAGCAAAAATCTTTCGCTTGCCAACAAACTCAATAAATGCACATTGAATTCATGTTATTTTCGCTGCTAACTACCCTCACTATAGTGCATCACATTCTTCCTACCTTATAAAAGTTTCATCCTTGAAACTTAGACATCAAGTCTATAAGTGAGGATATCTCTCTTTCATGGTGTTCTCCTAGGTTGCGTTATTCTTTGAATGATGACTCTACTGAACCTTCATGAGCCTAATTATCTTGTTCATCAGCTATTTCACTTGGCCATCCAAAATCTGAACTAAATCTCATCATATTGCAAATTATCCTGCACTTGTATATAGTTTGGCTATAATATATGTGATGGATTTGGCTCATACTTTCTCAATGTCAATACATGGAATACATCATGTATGCTCGACAAGGAAGGTGGTAAGGCCATGTGATAGGCCACTTTTCCAATCCTCTCCAAAATTTCATAAGGTCCAATATACCTTGGGATCAACTTACCCTTCTTCCAAACCTAACAACCCCTTTTATTGGTGGGACCTTCAAGAATACCTTATCCCCAACCTAAAATTATGACAACCCCAAATTTTGGTAAGTTTAATTTTCAATTATGATAATTTTTTGGTAATTAGTGGCCCTAAATAATTGGAAATTTAATTTCTCTTCTGGAAATTTCACCCTTCTAGAGCAATTTTAGTATTTTGACCATAACTTCTTTGTAAAAACTCAGAATTGAGTTATTTATCTTGCATTATTCGGATAATTGCAAGCGCTATAACTTTTATGTTGACCATAATTTTTAATTATGCATATATTTTGAGTCATGGGTCTCACAAAGTGAGGTCACTTGGATTGGCGATGGTTGTAGTGTTTTGGCTATAACTTTTTCATGAGAAATCAACATTTAGTGATTTTTAAATCATTGGAAAATAAATACAAAGGCTATAACTTTTGTATTTACCACTTTTGATGAATAAGCCCGCATATGTACCAAATAATTGAGACACATTTATGACA
>JAYJMB010003448.1:0-14057 GCA_036873735.1 Pouteria campechiana
GCCTCTGCGTGCACATGCTCAGCCACGCTTGCCTGGTCACCTCTATTCCGCATAGCACTTGGACCCTCATGCTAGCATTTTTAGGACTTGGGATATAAACAAATTGAACTAATAATATTCTCGCGTTTTTTCTTTTTTGGTTATTGTTAAAGTCTTAAATAATGAATCATGGAAGCATGTTGTTACGGAGTTCGGTGATTATTTACATTTGTAGTCGAAGAATACTTTACCGCATGGATGGGATTAAACATTTCTGCCCGTCCCCGTTCGGGTTGGAAACCCAAGCTTCTCTGGTATCCTGTATGAAAATGAAGAGCCTAAAAGTATGCAAGCATTATCGTTACCCAAACTCCTTTCCTTGTGAATGTCTAAACCTTTTATTTTAGTCTCAAATCCAATTGGATGGTTATGGGAGAAATCGAAATGAATATAGCCTGAAAACCAGGAGTTGCTTCTTATAACGCCCTGCACTCTCACCTTATGCGTTTTGACTATGGCACACCGAGACTGATTTGGAACGCTACTATTTTCCTATTTCTTAAGAAAAATCTTATCATAATCTCACAACTTTCCTAATTTTAAGAAAAATATCCTATTTAAAATCCAGCAGGGTCTACCCTATATTATGAATATTTAAACCTGATATACATGTATGAAATCAAATAAAATATATATTTTTATAAATATAAGACTACAATTATAACTAAACGCTCAAACTCATATTCACAACTCCGCCCAAGATCGAAATCGTTTCATGATAGCAATACTTTTTCCTGGATTAATACTAATTCATACATGCTCTTATACTTAAATGATTTACTATGACATGCCATGCATTATTTACAATTCAATATAATCAAACAATCTCATGATTAAATGATAATTACAAATTTCAATGGGATTCTAATCTCAATATTTTACCATGTTATCAAATATCTTTTAATCTAGCTTATTGGTCCCAATCCTTAATTATGAGTCTTCACCTGACTTGTCAGCTAAAAAATTTAACATAAGAAGGCGTGAGTCCGGGCAACTGAATAAATAGGTAGAAATATAAAACAATAATAAATCAAAACCATATATTCTTATTTAGAACATGAATACAACTAACACAGGATGAATATAGATCTAGGAGGCTCCAATCCTCCTTAATTCATTACAATACTCTACGCCTTTCAGGTGTATACAATTATACCATATTTGTGCCCTCCAGGCACCTCCATCACCTCACCTTTCAGTCCCTCCGGTCCTATCATACCAGACTAGGTGTCATGTAGACACCATAAATCATAACAGTGCTATACAAGCATAGTATCACATCACTCCTAAGCCACTTTGGCTTATCACACACATCAATACTATGCCATACAGGTATAGCCTGATAGCTGTGTCATTTGGGCAATACAAACAACTCATGGAATGTTTCACATTTCATTCATATATGCATTCATAGAACATATAACTAAAACAAGACTTATGGGATAAACTCCATCCCGTTCTATCCATACAAACATTACTTTATAAATACAATCAGGGAATGCATACTATTCCCTATCAATTCGATCCCTCATAATCTCATAACAGCATACTCAACTTGGGATACTTACTATCCCTATCAATCCAACATATATATCCTCATACATATCATATTCATACCCATATACATATATGAAATAAATATATACATGCTCATATATATACATAATGAGGATATTCTCAATCCCTTTTCATTCAGAGATCCATACACAAGAATAAGCTTAAAGACACAGGATACTTTTTATTCAAAGCACTCTTATGTCTATATCATAGACCAATTTAACTATGGGATATTCTCAATCTCCAACATTTATGCATTTATTATACCCACCAAACATATCATTGCCATTCAAGGGATATTTTCTATTTCATACATTCAGTAATCATAAATAAATAAACATCGACCTTAAACCAGTACGAGATATCCATAATCCCTAATCCAAAACACACATGCTAGGATACAAACATAAGATACCTATGATCCTTATTCAATCATTCGAATCAAATAAGGGGCCATTTACTTACCTTAGGCCTTTAGCTCTAAACCATATTCCTTCAGTTCTATGCTTTTTCATCCTTAGATTATCCTGTACATGGCCACAATCCTATTTACTTAACCTTTGTCATCATGTACTAAGTACATCATATTAATACTCCTTTTATAACCAATCTCATGTTATGATCATTAAGTATGGGCTAAGTACCAATTAAACTAAGGTTTATTTACAATTACCACAAGAAACCTTTTTGCTTAACATATTCATCTGATATCTTACATGATAAACTTTTAAACAATACATAAACAACTCAATTAAGCTTTTAATCATTTCAATTCATGGCTTATACAACTCATTCATAAGAATCCTCATTAACCCCTACTTAAAACATAGCCCAAAACTCAATTTACTAGTCCAAAACACTCCATACATGTTCTAAAATATACTAATCATGTCATCAGTCATTTATCTCATGATTAATTCAACAAAAATTAAAAAATTCTTAATTTTTACTATTCATAAAAACCCTAGCTTATCAATTTTGGCAATTTCTCGTGTCGAATCATCATAGTAATTGCATTAACACATTTTTTCAGGAATTTATAAGCACACACATCAATTTCATCCCAAAAATCCATACTTTCCCCAAAACTCTAAAAATAAAAATTCTAAGATTTGATCAAGGAATCAAGCTTACCTTCACTTTGAAGCATAGTCATCCTCTCCAAACAAAGGACCAAGCTCCTAGCTCCATATTGCACCTTCGATTTTGTGGAAATCCAACATTTCTTCCATTTTCTTCCATTTTCTACAACTTAAATGAGTGAAAATTTTATTTAAACAAAAGATTACAAGTTTATCTAGCTAGAAAATATGATTTTCTATCTAAAATGACTAGAAATCAAGTATAATAGGGCTAGAACAAAAGGGAATAAAGAATGGAATGAACTAAAGAAGAAACAGGACAGAATTCTGTCAAAAAATCTGGCCTTCCCGCACTTAAAGCCAACCCACGCCATAGCTTGCAATTTCATGTTGTTGCTTGGAAAACACTAGTCAAGCCGCCACCTCGCCTATCTGACCCAACACCGCGATGCCGTTTTCCAGGCCACGATGCCAATTCCCATCCCATTTTCAGCCTATTTTTCTAATTTTTTACACATTTTCTTTTCCTATTATATTTTTCATTATTTTCTTACACAATAATGGTATAAATTTCACAAATTTACACCCCCAATTATCTAAAAATCAAATCAACATTTCAATTGTATTCAATTTAAATGTACCCAAACATACTTATACTCACATTATTTCAATTCAAACTAAATTTCATCATTAATCAACACCTCATTCCCAAAATTAACACTATAGGTGTTACACTTCTCAGGTATATGATTTTTTCAACATGCACCATATGAACCGTATTGGGTCCAGACCACAAAATCACAAAATGGTTCCTGGGTTACTGGAAAATTTACCGGCCTCTCTGTTTTATGGAAATTACATGCCAAAGTCCCAAAAAGTGAAAATTGTGTAAAAGCTTCTTTTGTTTTTCTCGTATTATTCGATTGGTGTAAAAGCAAATGTGAAAAGTAAAACTTGGGTAGACGCAAAAGTCTGAACTTAATGCTCTGCATCCACGAAAGAATCATAGGCTCATGTAATTTTCGAAACATGGCAATATAAGAAATTAAAGAATAATGACAAATTATTAGTCACATCAGACTGAGCATTGTAAAACTAGATATACATATATACATATATAGGTAGTGATTTTATGCGCATAGGACACTTTATGCGCACAACCTTATGTTCAGTCATTGTTTGGTTTTTCATTTTTTTAAACGCTACTATTGGCCAATTAAGTGTTTAGTTTCTTTTAATATTGCAACAAACCAAGCCATATGTTACAGTTGGCCAATTAGTGTTCATTTTTTTTATAAGAAATAAGTAAACATAGATAAATACCATGTTAATTAAATTGCAAAAAAAAATTAGCTGATTGTGTATCTTTGCTAGCATTTAAGGCCCTTAATGTTTCCACTTTGAATTCTATCCATGGCCTCGCATATTTCTAAGTTTTGGCTATCAATTTTATATGAAGGTATTTTTAATATTTTTTAATATTTAATTTAAAATCATAATTATTAATTTTTGTAATACTTGACATTACCCATTAAAAATTTCATGTCATCATTTTCTCAATAAGCTCAAAATGAAAATATTAAAAGAAAATATTAGAATTTTAATTGTAAAAAGAAAAATAACTTTCAAAATTTTTTGATCAAAACCTTCATGTGGGGCTATTCATATGGCTAAGATTTTTTTGATGTTTTGGTTTCATTTTTTTAAAAACTAAATTAGTTGGTGTTTGGTTAATTTTTTTAAAATGCAATTGACTCAGTTTTATTTGGTGTTTTGGTCTTTTTTTATGCAACCGGCAAGATCGAGTTTTATTTATTATTTTGGTTTAATTTTTTTTAAATGAAATTGACCTGACCAAGTTGCATTTGGTGTTTTGGTTGAATTGGTTTTTTTTTTTTAACACAACTAGTCTAGTAGAGTTGCGTTTGGTGAGGTCGGTTGTATTTTTAAAAAAATAAAAAAGTGATCAAAATACTAAATAAAAATCAACCAACTAAAAACAACTCAGCTAGGACTGTTAAGTTTAAAAAAAAAAACTAAAATATTGCATAGACTTAACAATGCCAGTTGCATTTTTAAAAGAAAACAATTTAAGCAAAATATCAAACAAAACTTGGTAAAGCCATTTATCATTGAAAAAATAAAATAATAAAAAAATGTAATTAGTTGGTGTTTTGGTATTTGGTATATTATTTTTTTTCCAAAAACAACTAGCTTGGTCTAGTTTTATTTTAAAAAAAAAAATTTTAAAAATGCAATTGGTGTAGCCAAGTTTCGTTAGATATTTTAGTTTAAATTTTTTTAAACATAACTGGCCTAGCTAAGTTGCATTTTGTATTTTGGTTTAATTTATTTATTTTTTTAACTCAACTAGGTTGGTTGATTTCTATTCAATATTTTAGTTTTTTTTTTGTTTTAAAAAAAACACAACTAGCCTTGTTAAACAAAACTCTGCTAGGCCAGTTGTATTTTATAAAAAAAAGTAATTTAACTAAAACACCAAATGCAACTTGACCAGATCAGTTGCACTTAAAAAAATTAAACTAAAACACTAAATAAAACTCAGTCATGCTAGTTGTATTTTAAAAAAACTAAAATATCAAACGAATCTCAGTTAGTTGTATTTAAAAAAATCAAACAAACCACCAATTAGTTGCATTTAAAAAAAATTAAACCAAAATACCAAACAAAATCTGACCATATGAAAATCATCATGGACCCACATGAAGGTTTTGATCAAAACATTTAGAAAGTTATTTTCCATTATACAATTAAAATTCTAATATTTTCTTAAAATATTTTAATTTTGAGCTTATTGAGAAAATGATGACATGAACTTTTTAATGAGTAGTGTCAAGTATTACAAAATTTATTAATTATGATTTTCAAAGAGATATTAAAAATATCTTCATATAAAATTGATAGCCAAGACTTGAAATATGTGAGACCCACGTATAGAATTCACAGTGTAAATATTAAGGGCCTCTAAGGCTAGTCAAGATATGCAATCACCTAACTTTATTTTTGCAATTTAATTGGCATGGTATTTATATATGTTCACTTATTTCTTATAAAAGAACAAAAACTACTTGGTCAATTGTAGAGTATGGCTAAGTTTGTTATAGTTTTAAAAGAAACCAAACAATTAACGGGCCAATAGTAGAGTTTGAACAAAATGAAAAACTAAAGAAGGACTGCACATAAGGTTGTGTGCATAAAGTGTCCTATACGCATGGGACACTTTATGCCCACAACCTTATGTTTGATCTTATGCGCATGGGACACTTTATGTGCACAACTTTATGTTTGTTGTTTGGTTTTTCATTTTTTTTCAAACGTTTGCTATTGACCAATTAAGTGTTTGATTTCATTTAAAACTGCAACAAACCAAGTCATACACGACCATTGGCCAAGTAGTTTTTATTTTTTTATAAGAAATAAGTGAACATAGATAAATATCATGTCAATTAAATTACAAAAAAAATAGTTGATTGCATATCTTGACTTACTTTTAAGGCCCTTAATGTTTCCATTGTGAATTCTGCACGTGTATCTCACATATTTCTAAGTCTTGGCTACCAATTTTAAATGAAGGTATTTTTAATATTTTTAAATATTTTTGTGGAAATCATAATTAATGATTTTTTGTAATACTTGATACTACTCATTAAAAAGTTCATGTCACCATTTTCTCAATAATTTCAAAATTAAAATATTTTAAGAAAATAGTAGAATTTTAATTGTATAAAGGAAAATAATTTTCTAAATATTTTGATCAAAACGTTCATGTGGGGCCATGATGATTTTTCATATGGCCAAGTTATTGGTTCCCAAAGTATAGCTTAACCCAAGAGATGAGGGGTGAATTAAGTATATAAAAATTTATTTTTTAACCCCTGTTAGACCATTTTCCTCTTTTCGTGATTGTGTGTGGTGCATTATGAGATAAATGATAAAAACAGTAAAGTACATGAAAGATAAAATAAGCAAGCAAACACACATAGACAACACTATTTTTATATTGATTCTAGAAATACATCTCTACATCTACTCTTCCAAGAACACACACTCGTTATATCTTAGGTTCTACTATATCCCATATAATGAAAATATAATAGTACTCTTAGTACTCTTATAGATTCCAGCTTTAGAGGGCACAAACACAGTGCTCCCAGCACTCTTCTGATTTTCACGAGCTTACTAGAAGACTCACTGGTTTCTAAGATCACCAGTAAACTTGATGATTTTCAAAAATCACCACCAACTCTCTGGTTTTCAGATTAACCAAGAAACTTACACACTTTTACAAAGTGTTACAATGAAGCACAGGGGAAGATGAAATCTTTTACAGCTCTAACAACATAGAAAGATCTTCCCAAATATATAAAAATAATTGTCATAAAGATTTGCAAATTAAAGCTCATAAATGATAGATGACGGTTTAAGTTATTGGCCATGGGTAAAAATATTTGCATAAATCAAGTACATTTGAAAAGCTTTCCTTCACCACCTTGAATTGTCTCATTTTTTCTCCTTAAGTAGCTCTCTTGAAAACTTGACTATTAGAGGAGGATGATCTTCATTGAATACAAAGACGAAAGTAGATAAGCAAGAAATAAACATAAAAAATCATTCTGATAATCTCCCATTTGAAAACGTCATCTTCTAATTAATTCTCATATACTTAGAGCCATTCTGCAGTGCCAACCTTAATATAGAAGAAGGTGAATAGCTGGTTTAGGAAACTAACGAATGAGGAGATACTGCAGCTCTGACTTTATTTATGGTTTTGGAAAGAAGACAATAAATTCTGACAAATTTAGCTCCTCTACTTTAACCAGTGTATTATTGCATTTGTCTAAAGTAAGTATTAGACGAAGTCTCTTTTCAGCTAGACAGACTCTCTTCATCTTTTACTTTATACATAGTTGATTCCAGATAAAGTTGAGCTTCTTCATTTTTAAACAAATGTGTTTTCCTTTCTGAACTTCTTTTTTCATCTGTTGTCTTTTCATGGTTTCTTAAGACTTTGAATAGTATTCAAATTGACATAATTGAGCATATATCAAAATTCCTATAACTTAAACTTTCTGAAATGTGGTAGATAGTTAAAACAAATATCTGTAGTCTTGCACTTGGAGAATTAAATAGGTTCTTGATGTTTGATTCTTGTTTAGCACTTAAAACCTTCAAGCATTTTATTTTTCTTTAATGAATTGTCTATTTTTACGATTCAGAAAGGTTGTGGACAGCTTTAAAGAATATTATTGCAAAATTTTACTATTGCAGAGTGTTCAAATTTTTTATATTTGAACTGTAGCAATTTACTATAGTACGTTACTGTAGTAAATCACTATAACTCCACTTTGTCTAGAGTAATTAGCAGATGAATTAGCCAGCTTTATCTAACGGCACTGCAAGTTATTGTAACAGATTACTGTAGCAACACTTCGTCTGTTATTTATCTGAAGCATTAGACGAATATCTGTCTGTTGGTATTGTAACAACGTTACATCAGTGTAGCACCACACCACTTTGTCTGTTACTTCATCTGCTGATTCCTTAAGATTTATCTATTGTATTGTAACAGGTTACTATAGTAGTTAACCTAAACTTGAAAATTTCTATACTTTTTTCCACATTGTTAACTTAACATGTTTCATTATACATTTATCCACATATAATATACATAAGTTGAGTATAGATAAATCATTTAAGTACAATTTCTTTTTATATAAAGAATATATTTTATGAAGCATACTTATCAAAATATGTTTATCCCCACATGATTTTTACAAGTCACAAGACTTGGATAAATCATATATTGTATTTTTCATTGTAAATCATAATATAATTATCCATATGAAATTTGCATGAGTTGTAAAGTGTGGATATGTACTTTAAATTATGATTTTGTATTTATAAGCTCATTTAAGCACTCATTCTTTTCATTCAAGAAGATATCTCTTTGAGGCACTTTTAACATATGATCCAAGGTATGATAGATAAGGTTGAAAATAATATGGATCAATATAATTTTCCTTATAGACTTATATTAAGATTTATATGCTTTTATAAATGATATTTCAACAGAACACGCATATTTCAAGTATATATTTTGACATTTTAAGCATTCTATACTAGAAGTATCATTAGCATAAATCAAGTCTTAAGACAAGTTTTGTAGTCATAAAACATATACAATAATCCCAACACAAGTTTTTTTGGGTGTTTTGGTTTAATTTTTTTAAAAATTCAACTAGTTAGTGTTTTAGTTAATTTTTTTTAAATGCAACTAACTGAGTTTTGTTTAGTATTTTGGCCTTTTTTTAAAATGCAACAGGCGTAGTTGAGTTTTAAGAGTGTTTTGGCTTTTTTTTAAACATAAATGGCCTGGTCAAGTTACTTTCATTGTTTTAGTTAAATTATATATTTTTTTAAAATGCAACTAGCCTAGTTGAGTTGCGTTTAGTAAGGCTAGTTGTATTCTTTTCAAAAACAAAAAAAATAATCAAAATATTGAATAAAAATCAACCAACCTAATTGAGTTTAGAAAAAATAAATTAAATGAAAACATTGAATGCAACTAAGCTAAGCCAGTTGTGTTCTAAAAAAAATTAAACTAAAATACTGAATAAAACTTAACTATGCTAGTTGCATTTAAAAAAAAATTTAAATAAAACTCTGCAAAGTCAATTATCTTTAAAAAAAAAACTAAACACTAACACACCAGCTAGTTACGTTTAACTATTTATCTTTGACTATGCCAATTGCATTTTAAAAAAAAATTAACTTGGACATATTAAACCAAAATACCAGCTAGTTGCATTTTAAAAAAATTAAACCAAAATAATAAATAAAAATCGACCATCCCAATTGCATTTAAAAAAAATAACCATTATACTAGAAAAGACTCAATCAGTTGCATTAAAAAAAATAACCAAAACACTAGTTAGTTGCATTTTTTTAAATTAAACTAAAATACCGAACAAAAATCAGTTAGTTACATTTATATGGCAAAGTTAATTTTTTCTTACATGCAACAAACTAGTGTTTTGGTTAATTTTTTTAAATGCGAATAGCTCAATTTTGTTTGATATTTAGGATTTTTTTAAATGCAACTAGAGTGGTTGAGTTTTATGTGGTGCTTTGTTTTAAATTTTTTAAAACGCAACTAGCCAGTATTTTTGTTGAATATGGCCAATTTAATTTTAAAAAAAATATTGTAACACCTAAGGTTTTAAATTTTAGTAATTATGTGTTGATTAATGGTAAAATATAGTTTGAATTGAAATGATTCAAATATGAGTGTGATTGTGCAAATTCAAGTGATGCAATTGACAATTTGATTTGATTTTTAGTCATTTGCAGGTATAAATATGTGAAATTTATACCATTATTATATGAAAAAAATTTAATTTTAAGGCATGAGAAAAATAAAGGAGAAATAAAGAAAAACCAAAGGAGCATAAGAGTATGTTAAGAAAATGCTAAATTTAAAAATGGGGTCATATGAGATCAAATTTTGACATATCAATAGAATATTTTGAAAATATGGTCAATATAAGAGTTGTAGATTTTGAAATTATCTTTCTATAGCATCAAAAATCATCTAATTTGGATATTGAATGAGAAAGTTATAACTAATGTACCAAAAATGCTCCTTGAGGCAGTAGCGCAGGCGGTTGTATGAATCGGCAGGAGGTTTGGGGGCAGGAAGCAAAGGGGCAAGAGGCTAGGAGGGCAAGAGGCTGGGGGGAAGGTGGCTGTTGTATGGCAATGACCCAACTTTTTAAGTCCAATTTTGTTCTGTTTTCACCCAGGTCATTCCATTTTCTACTCCCTCTCACCCTAGTCATACCCTAGCCTCATTAGGTGTATTTTCTTGTTGTTTTAGCTTGCAAATCACCTGGTTTACATGAAAAACCACTTGATCTTGCCTTTAGACCCAAGTTTAAGTTATTTGAACTTTGAAAAATGAAAGAAAATAGAAGAAAGAGCTGATTTCTTCCAAATTGACAGAGCTACATGGAGCGGGAAACATAATCCTTCATTTGAGGGGATGGCTACGCTTGAAAGCAAAGGAAAGCTTGATTTCCCAATTGAATTTTAAATTCTTGATTTTTAGGGTTTTGGAAAATGGCAATTTTTAGAATTAAATTGATGTATATGCTTATAAATTCATGGGGGAATGATTTAATACATTGCTTATTGTAATTTGGCATGAGAAATTATAATTTACGCGAATTAGGATTTCTGTGCATGGTAAAAATTGGAAATTTCCTAATTTTTATCGTATTAATCATGAAAAAATAATTAATTGCATGATTATAATACGTTAGAACTAGTATGGAGAAAGCCAGCCTCCTTGTTCATGTTCTGAGTTGGAACATTTGTATTGAGTAATTATAATTCATTATTATTTTATATTTTTGCCTACTTACTGAGTAGCCTAGACTCATACCTTCTTATGTTAAATTTTTAGCTGACAGGCTAAGTAAAGAATCTCAATTGTGGATTAGGACTAGCAAGTGAGAGTAGAAGACATATTGGCTAGCATGATAAGTTAGGATTGGAATCCCCTGAGATAGATCTTATTGTATTCAATTAAGTTATTGTATGATTATAATTAAGAGTTGTGTGTGTGATGTATAATGATAAGTATTGGGCATGTCATATTCATTCAAGTATAATATTGTGATAAAATGGTATGATTCCAGGGTTGAACTTTGCTATCATGATCCGGTTTCGATTTTGGGCAGAGCTGTGAGTTTAGTATGGGTGTTTTAGATATAATTATTGTTTTATATTATAGAAATTTCAATTATATTGACATAATACATGTATATTAGGTTTAAATATTCATAATACATGGTAGACTTTGCTATATTTTAGGCAGGATATTTCCTTTAGAATTAGTAAAATTGTAATGTTATGATAAGATTTTCATTATGAAGAAGGAAAATGGTAGGGTCCCGCATAGGCCTGAGGGTGGCATGGTCAAAATGTATAAGATAGGTGTATGGGGCATTACAAATATGCAACTGGCATAGTCAAAGACAACTAGTAAATGCAACTAGTTAGTGTTTTGATGTTTGGTATTTTATTTTTTTTCAAAGACAATTGGCTTTACAATGTTTTGTTTGATGTTTTGTTTAAATAAAAAAAAAATACAACTAGCATTATCAAGTTTTGTTCAGCATTTTATTTAAATTTTTTTAAATACAACTAGCCTAGCTGAGTTGCATTCGGTAGTTTGGTTTAAATTATTTTTTTAACTCAACTGGGTTGGTTGATTTTTATTCACTATTTTTGTTATTTTTTGTTTTAAAAAAAATACAACTGACTTTGCCAAACGCAACTCAACTAGGCTAGTTGCATTTTAAAAAAAAAAGTAATTTAACCAAAACACCGATTGTAACTTGTCTAGATCAATTACGTTTAAAAAAAATAAACTAAAACACTAAATAAAACTCAGCCATGCTAGTTGTATTAAAAAACAAGATCAAAACACCAAACAAAACTTATTTAGTTACATTTAAAAAATAATTTACCAAAACACTAACTAGTTACATTTAAAAAAAATTAAATTAAAACACCGAATAAAACTTGGCCATATGAAAACCATCATGGCCCCACATGAAGGTTTTGATCAAAATATTTAGAAAGTTATTTTCCTTTATACACTTAAAATTCTACTATTTTCTTAAAATGTTTTAATTTTGAGCTTATGGAGAAAATGATAACATGAACTTTTTAATGAGTAGCGTCAAGAATTACAAAATCTCATTAATTATGATTTCCATATCTTCATATAAAATTGGTAGCCAAGACTTAGAAACATGTGAGGCCCAAGTAAAGAATTCACACTGGAAACATTAAGGGCTTTAAAGGCTAGTCAAGATATACAATCAGCTAACTTTTTTTTTTTTAGCAATTTAATTGATATGGTATTTATCTACGTTCACTTATTTCTCATGAAAAAACGAACACCACTTGTCCAACGGTAGCATATGGCTTGGTTTGTTGTTGTTTTAAAAGAAACTAAACACTTAATTGGCCAATAACAGTGTTTTGAAAAAACGAAAAACCAATCAAGGACCGTACATAAGGTTGTGCAAAATAAAATGTCCAATGCGCATATGATCACTACCCTATATATATAATCTAAAGAATGAGAAAGAATCCAGAGGCTTTTGCTAGTGCTATCGACAGAAACACAGCACGTAAGTGGAGAAAAAAAGATTTAAAAAAAAACTATCTACTTCTCATTCTGTCGATAATTTACTAAAAAAGGTAGAATCTGCTTTTCATTTTTTATTCATCTTTACAATATAAAATATTTTAAATAAATTCATTTGTTTAATATAAAAGAACTATTTAACTTAGACATGGCAATACGGCATTAACACTTCACACGGCGGACATGGACCTCGCTCCGAGGGGAACACATGCAATTCGCATATAAAATGGAATCGAATGAAACAATATTTCATTGAAACGTCTTTGTTTAGGCCCACTTTGATGATTAAATAAAATTTAATTTGACTATTTTATTTATAATAATTGTTTTAGCGGGAAATATAAAATCCTTCCAATTCAAAGATTTATATAGATCATAATTATTCAAGAGTGAATATCAATGCATTTAAATTGCTTAATTAATATATAGATTTTAAAGCTTTATTAAACATCTATCTCATCTAAAGTATTCTTTCACAGGGATGAATGATTTTATAAATTATTATAATATTTTAACACTTGGGTAGATGAATTGAAGTGACTTTCATATTTTATACATAATTTTATATTTTGTAAAGGATAAAACTTATATAAGACTTTGATTGAAATAATTTTTGATATTTCGAATAAATAAAAAAATTATGTTAAATAAAGTAATCAAATTATATTTTATTTAATAATTAAGATGCATCCAAATGAAAAGGTTCCATTGAAATATAGCCAAATGGACTTAATATTTTTCTTGTGTGATTTCTCTTCTTTGACTTATTTGTAATATCTATAATAATGAGTCATGGAAACTTGCTACTAAGCAATTCAGAGATAAGAGAAAAGAATAGGAAAAGAAAACAAGCAGGAAAATTGCAACCAATTGGAGAGGAATAAAAGGAACCCTCCAAGTAAAATGAACTCACTTAACAATTTTACTGAACTCGATTATCTAAATTTGAGAGAAGAGCTTTCAAGACACGTCAAGAATGCGAAGGCGCTGTTCTTTGCCATCATGGAAACAGCAAACGCCAATTAGTCTACCAGCTGAAAAGCATGGTCATGTAATATAAGCCAAATCAGTCTTCTTAAAGTCAATCAAGAAGAAGATAAACTCATTTCGTAAATTAAAACTCCATCCAAACCAGC
>JAYJMB010003449.1:0-14054 GCA_036873735.1 Pouteria campechiana
TGTCATTTTGATTTGTCTCGAGCTATTGCATCGCCTTTCTTTTACAAAGAGGTAGATAAGTTATTGCTGAAATGTCTGATATAACTTGAAAACTTGTAGCACCACTTGTTGCCAAAAATGGTGACTGAAATAAGTTTGCATAATAAAAGCATGGGTGCAGTAGCCATTTAGATGCAAGTCATATAAATCATTTTTCCTCTAACAAGTCGCGGTCTCTCTCTGTTTGCATTTGTTTGTTATAAGTTATAGATGAATTCTTCCATTAGATTATCTATCAGTCAATCCTTCATAGATGTGATTTATCTATTATAAATAACAGACGATCTGTGGCGCCTTAGACAAAGTTAAACTGATCGATAGACAAACTCGGCTTTATTTGTTATAAGTTGTAAACAAATTCCTCCAAGATACTTGTCTATTAGTTGATCCTTTATGAATGTGCTTTGTCTATTTTAAATAAAAGATAAACTTTGGGTGGCACAAACAAAGTTGAATTGGTTAATAGATAAACTCTACTTTGTCTGCACAAACAAATGAAGTATGATATTCTTCTTTTGTTTCACATTTATCTATTGGAGGTGACAGATAAATTTTGCTTTATCTTGCTCAAATAGGCAAAGTATAATATTCATCTTATGTAAGTGATAGACAAACTTTGCTTTACTTTGTCTTGGATGAATTACTATGCTCTTCATCTATAGGTTTGTCTGTAATCAGTTGTAGATGAATGAGCCTGTACATTGAAGTTTCTTTGTCCAAGTAGTTACTTTATCTATGCAGCTTTGTCTATATTTATTATGTAACTTTTACTTCATCTTCCACTTTGTTTGTCACTTTGTCTATAGTAAGTAATAGATCAATTTACTCCTATAGACGAAGTCGAGTTCCTTGTTTATCTTGAATTATTCAAGCAAAAGATGAAGTTCATCTCTACAACTTCTTACTTTCTTTATTTTTGATTTATCTAGTCTTAGCTTAGACAAAGTTGCACTCTTTTGTCTGTTCACCTTGCCTTTTTATCCTCAAACGAATCTATTCTTCTAATTTGTTGGTCAAAAAAAGTTTCTTTCCTTTGTGCATAATTGTCTAAGTAGCTATTTCTATTTCTTCATTTGTCTGAGTGCATGATGAAATTACTTCTTCTTTCTTTGTCTCAGAAAAACTTTGTTTGGTCGGCATAGATAATTCAAATTTCTTGAACAACTTTATACTCCCTGACTATAGCTTCATCTTCAACTGCTTTTGTCATTACATTTGTCTGTAAATGTTTTCTCTTTGTATTTAATAGACAAAGCAAGCTAGTTGTGGCACATTAAGTTAATTTCTTCTTCTTCTTCCTTTATTTTTAGTAGTTTAATCCCTTTGGAACATAGCAGATAGTTGCAACAGTTGGTTGCAGATGATTGTAATCCTGCACTTAGAGGTTTTCTGTGCTTTCTACATTATTAGCTTTCAGATACATTATTAGAATGTATTTTATCCTCATGTGATTTTAACATGTTAAAGAGCAAGGATAATATACATCTCTATTTAAGTATATATGAAATCTTAATTGAGTATGATGCTAAGTATGATTCAATAAATTAACATATTAATGATAGATTAATAAGGTTAAGCACACCATAAAGTAAAAGATATCTACCTATATAATTAAACATTTGCCATTATATATTCATATTAATTAATGTTTATCAAATCATAATTATACATATGATTGTTAAGGATTTAAGTATATATATTATTTTATCTTAATACAAGTTTTATATCATCAAAATCATATATAATAATACTGACAATTCTCCTTTTTTTATGATGACAAAACTTTAAGGACTTATTATTAAAACTTGTAATCTCCCCTTGAATAGTTGAATTATATAATATTATGGGATTGGATCCTTTTGACACTCTCCTCCTTTTGTTTATTCACAATTTTCTCATATTTTTCTCCTCCTTTTTGTCAAAATCAAAAAGGTTTAGCTCAAGGTTAATAGAATGATCTTTCTCACAATTTTATGTTCTTCTTTCCCTATCTTTTTAACCCTTAGAATGTTGTTCTCTCACCTCTAGTATCTAGAGCTTTTTATACATATATCAGCACATGATCTTCTCTCCCCCTATATGTTATAATTATCATATGATTTTCTCTCCACTTTTAGTTCAAACTCATTTTTGGTTCCCTTAGAATATTTTGCTTGGTCTTAGGTGAGGTTTGACACTCCTAACTCATAATCCGGTATGTGTTTTCTATTTTAACTTCTCCCCCTTAATGTTATGTCAAGCATAACATAATCGTGGAATGATTTTATTTCAATGTAATGACCAGATTCATGTTAATTATAATATTCAATAATTGCAATATGTAAACATCTTTTAATCACGCATAATGAGTTTTTATCAATGCAAAAGGCATACTTATATGAAGGAAAATATTCAAATATTCAATAATTAAGGATATATTATTTATCAAAATCATACTGGGACACAAAATTAATATTCAAGAAATGATTTCATGTAAATATGGTGACAATACATGGTTTTATCTTGATAGGTTCACTGTGGGGGTTCTTATTTTAATGTGCTTGTTCTTTTTCTTTTATTTTAATAGCTAATTGTTACCATTATTAGGGGAGTCAGTTGGGAGTATTAATGGCAAAGTTAATAGCTTGCTAGGGAAGTGGAGAAACACTTCGTATTCTCTTTCTCGTATAGAAGGGTTAGGGACAAGATGACTCTTCAGTGCATATCAGAGCAGTCATGAAGCCATTGAGTTCCTCTTCAAGGAAGATTCAAGGTAAAGATGATGATTCAAATTTCAAAGGTGTTGAGAAAATTTTGTTTTATCTTAACAGAGTCAAGCAATTAAAGGAGGATTTTTCTTCTATTAGGTGTAATGCTGATCATTTTAAGTGTCTTTTGACTGAGAACTCTGTGGCTTATAAGTAAGCCATAGATTGTATTGAACACTTGGAGACAGAGTTGGCCAAGCTTATTAGAGGCTTGGTGAATTGGAGACAATTGTTAATAATTTAGATATATTAATAATTTTTTTGTATCTTTTAATAGTTTGAACCCTTTATATGTGACTACTTATACTTGCATTTAAATTTTATTCTTAGTAGTTTCTAATTTTCTAATCATTTACAATGTTTTATGCTTCGGATTTATGTTTTATGTTTTATAAGGGTATTCTTATATTGATTCAAGCATTAGATATGCTATTAAAAGAGTGCAAACAATTTTTAAGAATTGTTTATTCATTATAAACCAAGAGTGAAAATGCATGATCCTATTGGGTTCTGTTTAGGTCTCCAAGGTATAAGGATCTATTCCTTGTTTGTGTTACCAATGTATCTCTCCTATTATTTTTATCAAGAAAAGGGTTACTGAGATTCGAGCCATAGAGTTAATGCATTTTTTGGGAACTAGTTGTAACCCTACATATTCTCTACTTCGTCTATGATATTGAGTTGAATAGACAATATATGAAGTTAAGAGATGGATAGAGATAGAGCAAGGTAGGGATGAGAGGAGTGACCAGATTCATTTTTTTAAATAAGAAGTTAAGCAATTGAAGAAGGAATTAAGGCATGCTAAGAAGTCAAATACTTATTCATATCTTCTTTTGACTAGCTGCTGCATAGCTTATGGGGATATCATGAGTTAAGTTGCAGCTTTAGAGAAGGAGTTATTTGAGGCTCATAGCTGGATTGAGGAGTTATCTGTAGTTATAGAAGTTTTAAGGAAGTAGATGTTTTTAATTTTCTTTCGTTAATCGAATCAAGTGGGTTTTTATTATTCTTAAAGATTCTATTTTAATTTCCTTTTTATGTTGTGTGATATGATCATGAATGTTATCTTTATGTGTTTACTTATCAATTTTGGTTCTTTTTATGAGATCAAGCATGTAGTTGTTATTACAAAAAGAACAGCTATTAATGGAATTATGGTACTCACGTTAGTCTTAATAGTAACATCAATAGTGTGTGAGTGCAAAGTGTTTTGCCCATTAGTAGTTGTCTTTGGCTTATCTTAAGATTTCTTATATCAACTTATAAGCTAAGACATCTTTGCAAATGGTGGGGCAAAGAACATATAGGGAGATTTCAACATTTTCTACTTTGCTCTCGTTTCATCCTTGCTAATGCCAATACAGATGATTTTCTATAAATGAAAATTATTTGGCCATAAGATATATTTCCATTCTCTTCTTCCATTATACATAATTGGATTCATTGAAGTTATGAAAGTGGGGAGATGGAGTATCCTTTAGAGAACATAGAGGATGATGTTATTGAGTAAGCCAAACGAATCATTAGAATTGTTTATCTAGCCATCTTTGATACCACTTGTAGAGTCCCATAGTATGGCTTAACCAAAGATGAGAGGGGTGAAATGGTTATATAAAAATTCATTGCTTAACCTTTGTTAAACCATTATCTTTTTTTCATTCTTGTGTGTGGTGTGATGTAAAGTAAATGATAAAACTAAAAAGTGCATGAAGGATAAAGCAAGTAAGCAAAGACACACAAATAATATGATTTTATAGTGGTTTGGGAATCTTGTACCTACAACCACTCTTCTAAAAGTACACATTCATTATGCCTTGGATTCTACTACATCTCATATATTGAAAATATAAAAGTACTCTCAGCACTCTTCTAGATTTTAGATCTAGGGGGCATAAATAGTATTCTCAACACTCTTCTAAATTCCAGCTCCAGAGGGCATAAACATACTGCTCCCTACACTCTTCTAAATTCCAGCTCTAAGGGGCATAAATAGTATTCTTAACACTCTTCTAGATTCCAGCTTTAGGGGATATAAACATAGTGCTACCAGCACTCCTCTGGTTTTCATGAGCTCACTAGGAAACTCACTAGTTTCAAAGATCATTATCAAACTTGTTCATTTTCTAGAGCTCACCACAAACTCACTAGCCTTTTAAGTTAAACTAGAAACTAATACACATTTAAACATAGGGGAAGATGAGATCTTTTATAGCTCTAGTAATACAAAAAGATCTACTCAAATATAAACTCAATGGACATAAGGATATGAAGATTGAAGTTTACAAAAGATAGATGACAGTATAAGCTCTTCACCTTGGGTGGAAGGATTTGTATGAGGTTAAGTTCATTTGAAATATTTTCCTTCACCAATTTCAATTGTTCCACCTTTTCTCCGTAAATAAATTCTTTATAATTTTAACCTTTGGAGAAGATGGGTTTCGTTGAATGTAGAAATGAGAGTAACAATAAATGAAGAGAATTATTGAGATTTCTATCATTGGAGTCTATGCCTTTCTAATTTGTTTCGAGCTGCTGTTTCCCTATTCTTTTACAGAGATGAAGATAAGTTATTGTTGAAATGTCTTTTCTCATTTTGACTTGACACAACTAGAAAACTTGCAGTGCCACTTATTGCCAAAAATGGTGACTAAAATGATTCTGCATAATGAAAGCATGAATGCAGTATCCATTTAGATGCAACTCACTTAAATTGTTTTTCCTCTAATAAGTCGCGGTCTCTCTCTATCTGCATTTTTTATCATGGTTATAGACTAATTGTTCCATTAGATTATCTACTAGTCATTCCTTCATGGATGTGATTTATCTATAGTAAATAATAGATGAACAATGGCACCTTAGATGAAATTGAATTGATCGATAGACAAATTTTGCTTTGTCTATTATAAGTTTTAGACAAATTCCTTTAGGAGATTTGTCTGTCAATTGATCCATCGTGAATGTTGTAAATAGTAGATGAACTCCATGTGGTGTAGATGAAGTCAAACTGGTCGACAGACAAACTCTGCTTTGTCTACACGAACAGACAAACTATGATGTTCTTCTTTTGTTCCACATTTGTTCTCTTGCAGATGATAGATGAATTCTAAATTGTCTTACTTGAAGAGACAAAGTATAATATTCATCTTATGTAAGTGATAGATGAACTTTTCTTTACATTGTCTTGGACAAATTACTCTGTATTTCATCTATAGGTTTGTCTATAGTAACTTGCAGATGAATGTGCCTATGCATTGAAGTTCTTTTGTCTAAGCAACTACTTTGTCTATGCAGCTTCGTCTATCCTCACTGTGCAGCTTTTACTTTGTCTTTCACTTTATCTGTTACTTTGTCTATAGTAAGTAACAAATGAATTTAATCTCGTAAACAAAGTCGAGTTCCTAATTATTTTGCATTATTCGAGCAGTAGATGAATTTTGTCTCAGCAACTTCTTGCTTTCTTTATTCTTGATTTATCTATCTTAGCTTAGCCAAAGTTGCATTCCTTTGTCTGTTCACCTTGCCTTTTTATCCTCAAATGAATCTATTCTTCTAATTTTGTTGGTTAGACAAAGTTTCTTCCCTTTATGCATAATTGTCTAAGTAGCTATTTCTGCTTTCTTCATTTGTCTGAGTGCATGATGAAATTACTTCTTCTTTCTTTATCTCAGACAAACTTTGTTTGGTCGGCATAGATAATTCAAATTTCTCAAACAAATTTATACTCCCCAACTATAGCTTCATCTTCAACTACTATTATCATTACATTTGTCTGTAAATGTTTTCTCTTTGTATTCAATAGACAAAGCAAGCTCGTTGTGGCACATTAAGTTAATTTCTTCTTCTTCCATTATTTTTAGTAGTTTAATCCCTTTGGAACATAGCAGATAGTTGCAACAGTTGGTTGTAGACGATTGTGATTCTGCACTTAAGGTTTTTCACACTTGTTTTTAGGTTTCAGATAGATTATCAGAATGTATTTTATTTTCATCTAATTTTAACATATTGTAGAGCAAGGATAATATACATCTCTATTTAAGTACATAATGTGACAACTTAATTGAGTATGGTGTTAAGTATGATTCAATAAATTAATGCATTAATGAATGATTAATAAGGTTAAGCATACCATAAAGTAAAAGATGTATGCTTGCATAATAAATATTCACTATTATGTATTCATATTAATTAACATTTATTAAATCATAATTATGCATATGATTGTTAAGAATTTAAGTACACATATTATTTTATCTTAATATAAGTTTTGTTATCATCAAAATCATATATAATAATACTTATACCTTGGAGATGCTTCTCCAGCAAGAACTGATGGCCTTCCTAAGGAAAAATTTTAACAGTTTTGCTTGGGAACTATCAGACATGCTAGTACTGGACTCAATGGTAGCCAACCAAAAGCTTGCCATTAATGAGAGTCACAAACTTGTTAGATAGAAGAAGTGCCTATTCTTGCAAGAGAAAAGAGAAGCCATATTTACTGAAGTCAAAGAGTTGTTACAAGCTGGCTTTATCAAACACATGCACTATCCACAATGGATAGCAAATATGGTAATGGACTAGAAGGCCAATTCATGTCTTTGAACAAGGCTTGCCTTAAAGATAGCTAGCTATTCCCAAACATTGATTAGTTAGTTGACTCCACTATGAGACATTAATTATTAACCTTCATGGATGCTTTTTCAGGATACCACTAGATTTGGATGCATGAGCCCAACAAAGAAAAACATCATTTATAATAAA
Source organism: Pouteria campechiana (assembly GCA_036873735.1). NCBI lineage: Eukaryota > Viridiplantae > Streptophyta > Magnoliopsida > Ericales > Sapotaceae > Pouteria > Pouteria campechiana. The sequence goes on from JAYJMB010003449.1 coordinate 7,548, forward strand.
TGCAATCATGTATTGTTATAGAGTTATGCCATTTGGATTAAAGAACGCAAGCAACACCTATTAGAGGATGGTAAACCAAGTGTTCAAAAACTAAATTGGCAGGAATATGGAAGCCTATGTGGATGATATGGTCATTAAGAGTTAGTATCACATCAATCATCTCAAAGATTGGAAGAGACATTCCAAATCCTTTGGGAGCATCAGATGAAGCTGAACCTATAGAAGTTATCTTCAAAGTCTCATTAGGGAAGCTCTTAGGATTCCTAATATCCTAGAGAGGGATAGAGGTTAACCTCAAGAAAATCCAAGCCATCCACAACATGAGAGTGCCTGGCAATACCAAAGAAATACATAGGATGGCAGTGTTTAATAGGTTCTTGTCAAAATCAGCAAGCTTCAATATGCTCTACACAAAAAAACATTAGTAAGTAACGAAAGTGTTTGAATGGATCCAAGAATCAAAAAATCCTTTAAAGAATTTAAGATAACTCTTGAATCCCTCCTATTACTCTATGCTCTTGAAAGGGAGAAACCTTGTATTTTTATCTGGTCATAGGCCCTAAAATGATAGTAGTAGTGTTTTTATGAAAGCAAGGACTTGACTAGCAATCAATATACTACATTAGCAAGATATTAAGGAATGTTGAAGTCAAGTACCCCGCAGTGGAAAATATAGCTTTTGCTCTGGAAGTCACAATCAATTTCTAAATTGTTTATGCCCCCTAGAGCTGGAATATAGAAGAATGTGGGTGCCCTAATTTTTATTCCATTATAGTAAGATAGTGGAACCTAACATATAGGAGGTGTGTTTTTTGAAGAGTGAAGTACGGAGGTTGTCCCAAACCACTATACAGTGTCTTCTATGTGTGACTAATTTATTTTCTTACATTCCATTGTTCTATTATTTATTCTATTGCAAATCATATGGAAACATGAAAAGAGGAAATTTAAGTAAAAAGGGGTTTGATATAGAAAATTATAAACCCAATTCACCCCTCCAATCTTGCGTTAAGTAGAGCCTAAGGGACTTAACAATGGTATCAAAGTGGGCTATATAAACTTTTGTAGTGATCCATATGACTAACCCAATGTCATCATCTTTTATGTTCATTGAAGGATATTCCACCAACCAACTTCCATATTTTGATGGAACCAATTTTGCCCAATGAAAGAGGAGGATGTTAATATGTCTTATGGCCAATGACCTTGAACTTTGAAAAATCATTTCTATTGGCATTATTGAGGATGAAGAGAGAGAAAGGCAAGAAAATGTTAAGGATATGAATGCCTTACTTCATGCTTTTTGCCCCACCATATGCAAGTATGTCTTAGCTTGTAAAAGTGCAAAGGAAATTCTGGACAAGCTAAAGGCAATGTCTAAGAGGCAAATTGAATTTCACTCAAATGGAACTAACTTTTCTATTGAGATTGACTTGAGTGCAAAAAACATAGAAAAGGGAGAAGAAGAAAAGGAGGAGAAATGTCCCAAAGAAGTGGAAAGGAGAAAAATGAAGAATATGTGAAAGTAGAAGAATTACAGAATAAAGTAACATCATAGATTGAGAGGGAGCAATCTCAAGAAGAGATTGAGATTTAAGAAAAAGATTAGGCAAACAATGATGTAAAGACTGAAAAAGAGAGATTTCTAAAGGAAGAAAAGAATGAAGAAAGCCAAATCTGTAAAAGGAGGGCTTGCTATTGAAAGTGAAAGCTTAAAAAAGGTTGAGAATGAAGACGGAAAAAAGAAAAAAGGGGTCAACAATAGAAGGAAAAGGAAGAAAAAGAAGCGCTATTCCTTTAGGAATATAAATGATTCCTTTACATCAAGAAGCTCTAAATTGAAGAAAGAATATGAAGAGATGAAAAAATATCAAGCTCTACCAAGAGACAAATGGTTCTTAGATGCTGAATGAAGATAAGATAGTATTCAAAGGAACGAAAGGTCATGAAGCCAAGGTAAGTGTAGGTATGATAGTCTAAACTTAAATCCTTGCACATTCTGTTAATATTTTCTTTCAAAATCTTTACTCATTTGCCTCTAATTTGGATTCACTTATGCAGAAATAGGCTCTCAAAGTTTAGTGTACATTAGAAAAACTTAAGTAAATTTATGATACAAAAATGAAACATGAAAGAGAGTCCTAGAGACAAATAGGAATGAGGAAATAATGTATTATCTAAATAACTAGCATGCTGTTAGGATAATTTTGCCAAAGAGGTAAATAATTTATTTATAACTTTAAACTACTCTATGATCATGAGATAATGATTAAAGTGTCAATATAAAAATGGATGATTATGCTCTAATAGTTTGAAGACTCATGCTCGATTCTTCTTGAGAAAATTAAAGAAAAAGACTTGACTACCATTGACAATAGTCTATTATTAAATTATGGTACAAAGGAGCTGAACACTTTTACATGCCAACCATTGAAGTATTGAAATAAAAACATCGATGAATGGCTTGGAAAAGACTATGAATGACAAGAACAAAAATGTGTTAAGAAGATTGACAACCCAAAACTAACAGTTGCAAATCAACTTCAAAGCTATTTAATTGATTGCATGATGATCTACTTGCAAAATTTTTTGAAATTTAAATGGAAAAAGCATTATTATATATGCACAATATTATGTGGGTTGATAAATAAAATGAATAACATTGAGGAACATGAATCCAAGAGTGATTAAGCAAATCTCACCTTGTTATTTATTAAGAGACAAAAAATTGCAGAGTAATCATGAGAAGATGTATGTGGCTAATCCTATGCTCACTAATCTTGATAAGTCTAAGAATTGTAGATGGAAATTCAAGAAAATTAGATTTTTCATCTAAGAAATTTAGGGGCAGAAGATTTTCTAAACATAATTCCAAGTATGAAAAATACAGAGAAGGCTAGAAATACTCATTTTTGTCATCATTTATTAGACTTGAAATGTTTCTATGCACCCTAGATATCTAAGCATGAAAAGTATATAATTCAACATGAGGATTAGGAAATCTGATCATAATGAGCATGAAAAGATTATGTTGAACTACTATTGCACTGTTTAATACCTTGATAGTCAAATCTGAAAAACAGTGTGCAAGATTTTCTATTGAATATTATGCACAATTAATTAGATGATTTACCTGAATGATGAGGTGTGTAAAGTTATAAATTATGATCATCATCATATGCATAGATTTGCAAAAGCATTGATGAATGTACAAGGGCATACAAATGGATTTCAAAAGACAGTTGAATAAGTGTGGTCTAAGTGCGTCTGATGGAGATGTCCATTGTATTGCCAGGCATCGATTTGTGGAACACCCCACTCAATTCAAGTTACATAATAGGATGCCTTACAAGTAATGATGATGATGTTTCTTGCAAATATGGTCTTACATGGATTAAAGAAGTATCCTCAAGGAGTACCATCAGATTAAGAATTGCATTTAATTATTATTGGTGATCCAAAGCTTGGACTAGATAAAAATTAACATTCCTGAAGTTATTTTCAAAAAATTGTTGATTCCTAAGCATGTGAATTCAAGGAATTTGAGAAAGCTTAAGAAATGTTGCAATTCATATCTTTATCACATGGGGGATTGCTATGTAAAGAGGAAAAGTGGTCTGATTTTGTTAAAGTAGCATAGTCAACTCTATTTAGGTGATATAGTACATAGATCTTTACAATATGGTAATCTTATTTTGATAAATAGGCATCCATTTGTACATGAGCTTTTAATCATTGCATCTTCAATTAAGGTTCTCCCTATGAATTCTATTGTGGCAAGAAATGCCTCTGTTGATCACATTTACTTGGAGAATTTTATAGAGATTGCCTTTGTGGTTATATTTTTTAGTCCATCTTCTATAGAAAGAAACTTAAGAAGCCTAGGCTGTTGAAGCATCACTTAATGGACAAAATGGTAGGAATTTCATTTTGAATCAAGATAATGTTAGTGGATGCTTCATTTGCAAACATCCCTATAAACTTAATTATCATAAAATGATATCATGAAATCAAAATTTTTTTTGGAACAATAAACATAAATAGTTAAGGTCATGCGTTGTCATATCTTAAATGTTGAATAATTGAAATGATATTAGGTTGTTAAATTATGTTGAAAATTACGCCAAATTTGATTAAATTGATATGATTAGAAAAACCAACAAATGGTAGAACCAACAAGATATTATGTATTTGGAGAGTATAATTTGAAAAAAAAAGTAGTGGTATCATGATGAAAATGAGTGAAATTTGGTTGAATTAATCTAGTTCACATGAGTTATGTATTTGTACAATTTAAGAAATAGTGAAATCTTATACTTGAGAAAAATGGTTAAAATTAGGCTAATATGATTTGAAATAACAAGTGTAATGAAAGATTCTTGAAATTTGGAAAACATAGGATTATTCATTATTAAGATTCAAATAATGTATGTTTGAAATATTTGACATGTTAGACAAAAATGATATATGTTTGACATGATGTATTCAAAATAAGTTAAATTGACTGAAGTGTGGTGCACTAGTTGGGGAGAAATGAATTGGATTAAACACAAATGATATATGTTTTGGGAGTGAAGCCACCAAGTCCCCAGGCATTAGCGGCCCATCCGCCTGGCAATTTGAAGGGCGAAATTGGCACAATAGTTCAAGTTTTGTTTCATCCTATTCTCACTTCCTAGCTACCTCCCATGCGAAATAGATTCACCTACAACCTAAATCCTCCCTAATTCCTCATTTCCCCTTAAGGTTGTTGATTTCCCTATTTCTTATCCAATTTCCCACCCTCTATGGCTCCTAAAGTTATAGTATCTAAAACTTAAAGAGGAGTAAAGAGAGTTAGAACTAGAGGAAGTGCCTCAACTTTACATGTGTCAACCTCTCATGGTTCCATATCCAAAGCTACTTCTAGTTCAAAGAGGGCTCACCTTGCAAATGAATCCTCAGGTAATCCCTCTCAACCTACACATGTAGATGAAACAAGTAAAGAAGAAGAGGATTAAAATCCTTACCAGAAGAGGTTGAATGGAAAAAGGCTCCAAAACAAAAAATTCATCCTTGAGATCTACCTGCTTACTACTTTGGTGTAGAAGGAAGGAAATTTAAATTTTACACTACTATGTTGGGAAGACTTGTCCACATCGCTTGAAAGATAGACTTTGCTTTCTTGGATGGATTCAATTCTAACATTAGATTAATGATAAATTATCAAGGATGGAAAGATTTATTGGAATATGATGCTCTAGTCTTTTGGGAGCTAGCTTTGATATTCTATTTCAATTAGAATCCTAGTGAATATCATACTAGTATAAAAGGACTAGAGATTTGATTTGGAGCAAACATTATGTCTCCAAAAAAACATATGGGAGAGATATTAGGAATTCCTAACTATGAAGAAGAAAGCTTGAAAAGTGAGGAAATTCTCAATGCCTTATCCACTAGAACCATTTACGATTCAGCTCATTGGTGTATGAAAACAAGTGACAAGATAATAGAAGTGAGAATGTTCAGGAAATTAATGAAATCAATGATCATTACTAAACTTGGCAACACAAACCAAGTTATAGTACATGAAGTGAGAGTGCTATATATGATATACAATTACAAGAAAGTTAGTCTTCCTAAGCTTATTCTCAATGCTTTTGACTATATGCCTACTAGGACAAACATAATTATGCCATATGGAATGTGATTAAATAAAGTGTTTGAGCACTTCTCTATTCCTACCCATGGAGAATCTATGATCATCATGTCAACCATGCAAAAGGATTGGGTTGGAAAGAGAATGCATGCTACAGAAGCAAAGTATAGACAAGAAATGGAAAACAAGCATAGATGGAAAATGGAAGAAGATGAGAAAGAAAGTGTTGAGAGAAGTAGAACACCCTCTTAGGTGCAGATAAGAGGAGAAGGAAATGATAAGAGAGAAAAAAATATAGAGAGAGGATCTAGTGGCATGCACCATGCATCTTCATCTTCCTAGGCTACACCACTAGTTCATACTTCTAGGCCATCATCGGCCTATACTAGACTACCCATGGAGGTCTGAGAGCTTCAAGAGGAGGTTAGAACAATACGTGGTGATCAAATTCTTATGGGACAACACTTGCCTTTGTTATTGTCTCATTTTGGTATTTGTAATTCTACATCATAGCCTAGAGAGGATCCCATTCTACCTACCCCTCATATAGAGCACACCCATCCCACTTACAGAAATAACCCTTAGTCAGCCATAAGATCACAAACTGATGTTTACATTAGAAGAGATCATTGCTTCAGAGACGACCACTAGACAAGGGGAGTCTATTCCTACAGCTTCATAGGATCTGTTGGTTACTTCTCCAAGACCCCATGCTTGAATTAAAAGGAGAGCACATTTACCTTTGCTATGTATTTTTTCTTTGAGAGGACTTGTAGTGAGTTTTAGTATGTACATTCTTTATGAAACTTGATATACTTGGATTGATGTGGATGATTTTGCAAATTTCTACATTCTTTTTTATTATTGAC
>JAYJMB010003450.1:0-14054 GCA_036873735.1 Pouteria campechiana
GTGTTCTAGTTTTGCAGGATTAAGAAGGGAAGATCTTGAAAGCTATACGAGCATTCCGTTTGGGGACAACCCAAACACTAGCAAAGCACCAATGCCACATAACAAGCATAAGTAAAATACCTGTGCACATAATATTTAAATAGAAGTGTCGCATAATAAGTAGAGAAAATACCTATGCACATATTCTGTAGCCTCTCCAGGAGAATCATATTGAATGATGCATCTAACTTTTGGAAAGTCCAACCCTCTTGCAGCTACATCTGTAGATAAAAGAAGAGCTGACTTTTCAGCATTAAAGCCTTGAAAACTAGACCGCCGCTCATCACGCTCCATGTTTCCATGCAAACGGAAAGCTCTGCATCTTACAAATGTCTGCTTCTGGTTCAATTCTGGTTCTGAATCAGTAAGCCACTGAAATTCACTAATAAGTAAATAGTGGAAATCTACAGCATCGCACGTTGAGAAGAAAACCACAATCTGTAGAATGAACCTGTGAGCAAGCTTGAGTGCTTAAAACTAAAAGATAGTTAAGAAAAAGATTTCAATCAGTCTAAAATTCGAGTCAGACACTTAGAACGGTAAGTCTAGAAAACAGACACCAGACAGGAATTATAAGGTAGCATGCATGATGTTGAATAGTATCCTGGTCCATCAGAACTAAATGAGTTCATTGATCTATAAGCCTACAACCTTTGGCCTTCTTACAGATATTTTCTTTGCTGAAAATTTCTACAAGGCTACCAAAGTCATAAATCTTCCGATGGAGATTTTGGGGCAACCCTGAAACAGTGAGTTCCATCAGACCAACCCACACAAAAAGGGAACATCAGGAGAACTGTCCCAATGCGTCAGGCTCACCAATTTTTTCCACAGAAAACAATATAGCAGAGAGCAATGGGAATCATGAAATGAAGAAAGAGGAGCCCCAGCATTCTTTGAAGTATCTGGACCTGGCGCTGAAACCGAAAAATAGGTCCAGAGAAAGAAACTCCTGCAGTAGCTCACAGACAAAATAAAAAATCAACCTACAATAACTGTCAAAGAGACACTCAAATACCTTAGAAAAAAGATTGCACCAAAAGTTCACATCACAGACCGTAAAATATATGATGTGTGCGTATGTGAGCATTTTTACACACAATTAACTCTGAAATAAATATAAAGGACTTAAAATGCTGTTGAAATAAATCAGAATCAATCTGCTGAAGAAAAATAGAATTTGACCTTATAAAAGACTTTCAGACTAAGCAAAAGGCAATTGAAATCCCATAAAAGCTAAGCCTTACCTGTTGATGAGCCTCCTTTTCAAATAGTGTTCTAATAATGGAAAGAAGTGCCACCAGCCGTGAACCACAAGACACTGCATGCAATTATCAACTGTCAGAAGAGCAGTTTTTTGTTGTCATATAGATGGCACTAATGCACCCATCAAGCAACCTTCCCATGAATAGCCATTTGATTTACTAACTTTATTTACAAGGGAATTCTTGGAATGAAAAAATCCAGATTATGCAAAAGTGGACGTGACATGTTACTTCAAATGGCTAACCCTACCATCTCTGTGCTATGCAACCAGAAAAGACATTCAGTAGGTAGAGAAGACATGCACATAGAGCACAAACCATCAGTCATCATCTTGTTTGTCCAATTTTCTGATGCATCCCCTGGCACAAAACCAGATCGGCCTAAATTCAGGCTGCTAGACACGGAGAAGATAGAGCCCACCAGAAAAGCATAGATGTCACAAAATGCAGTGTGCAAGACAGTATGATTCGAATTGTTATTCTTGGTAGAAACAACTTGCATTTCCATTGGTATTCACCTTTCACATATCTCTGAACTAATTGGGCTGGAATTTTGTATTCTTCACTTGAGCATCTTGCTAACATATCTGAGTATCTTGATTCCTCAATACTGTTAGATCCCATGGTCTCCATGTTCTTATCTGAATGAGCAAGTAGGCCAGCAGAAATTTTCTTGGTGGAATGAGCAAGTAGACCAGAAGAAATTTTCTTGCCATCAAGACCAATCATGGTTGGATTTTCTAAGCTAATATTTGCAAGATGATTCACTTTCTCATTCAAAGTTGCTGACAGAAGTAAGTTCTGCTTTTGATAATTGGTAGGCCTTGGTAATCCATCCACACAAATCAACCCACTTTGCTTTGAACCTAGAAGTATAAGTATCTCTTCTATATCTTTTCCATATCCCAACTCAAGAATCCTGTTACAGAGAAAAGCCCAAAAGGTCAAATACTAAAACATAAGGCTGTAAACTGGTGCTAGGACATCCATAATCTGATCTATATTACAGGATATAAGTACTCCTGCGGCATTGAGCATAACTTGTACCTATCCGCCTCATCAAATATAATCCAGCGAAGCTTTGTGTAAACAAATGACTTTGTATGCTTTAAGTGATCCAATAAACGTCCCGGAGTTGCAACAAGGACTGAGACTCCTGGAAATGACTTCTTATTAGAAGGAATAAAGAGAGAAAGAAAGAAAAAAGCAACCAAGAAATTGCAAGCAGTAAAAGCTGAAAAAAGAAGTGGCACACTGCAATACCCAAACTTAACTACCCACATGAAAATATTTTGGAAAATCATAAAGATAAATTGGTCTGCAGTGATCAGACCTTTGCGCAACCGGGCTTTCTCCTTTGCCCTGTTTTCGCCACCCATTATGTACCCGGGAACAATCCAGTGGAAGCGGTGCAATAACTTCTGCAGAACTTCATAAACCTGCAAGCATAACTCATGGGTCGGCACAAGCACCAAGGCTGGTGCAAAAAGTTAGTTTGGGTAGTTAATACCCACCTTGAGGAAACAATATAATACTTCTTCCTGTGAAAATGAACATGCAACAAACTAGAAATGGTCATGAAAATCAAACAACAATCTTTGCATCTAACCAGAATTATCCTAAGGCAAGAGGAATGAAAGGAAGATCTACCAAAGGAAAAGGACTTCAATTAGACTATAACAAAAAAGTAGTAAGTTCTCTAACTTTTGAATTTTAGATATTCATAGACTCCTTCATTTGAACTTCCATTATGTTGCATAGCTGCACATGAAATACAGAATGAAAAACCTTCTGCTCATAATAGCTCAACTCACAGTGCCTTTGCAACAAAAAATAAAAATAAATTTGAACCACCAGCTTTTTTGACCCAATTAAAAAATTGACAGCAAGGAAAGCTGAAAGAAGACGCATCCATTTCTGTAGCAATGTTAAACTAAATCACAAGCTTGAACCTAGTAGTCAGCTAAAAGCAACCACATAGCCATTCTCTACCTTAACACTGATGGCACTGCCCAACCTTCAAGGTGCGGTTCCTTAATTTTTGAGATTGAAAAGAACAGACTTATTGGATGGTGCGTCAGGGACATTGTAGCTTTCCATCATTTCCACTCATTAACTGTATGTCCAGTTGTGCACATCACACACCACCAATAACCCAAAACAAAACAAGACAAAATAAACAAGAAGAAGAACATACGACAAGGCTAATGAACCTATATCTGCAAACAGCATGACATACCAAATGTTCCATCAGATCGTTGGACTCGAGGAACATACATCTGCAGATGATGAATAATTGGAGCAAGATATGCAATGGTCTTGCCAGTGCCAGTAGCAGCATTGATGAGTCTAGGAAGTTCCATCAAAGAAAATGCAAATGGAAGATGAGTAAAAAGTATGGCAGATGAATTTGATGATAAAGTTGGCAGACAACAATAATGAGAAGCTGGATTGACCAGCTGAAAAAAGTTAATGAGAATGGTATGTGAAGTTTGTTAGATAACTGTCATGGCCATTTGATCTTTTCTACAAACAAAAACAAATAGATGGGTCTTACAAAAAATCTTGTGAATAGAAAAGAAATGTTTATATACTAGTGTGAGGTGGTATTTCACATTTTAGCAAAATTGTATACAATTTTAATACTCATTGAAAAAAATTTGAAGTAACACATAAGAGATCCAGTTGGAAATGCAATCATCAGTGTATGCGAAAGGATAGCTATCAAATGCTTTGATTCAATACACACAATCTGGCCAGGAATGAGTAAATATTGTTTGGACAAAATTGCCTTTGTCAATGGAAAAATTAACAAGGCTTATTGTTGTTATAATTGTAGAGACAAGAACACCTTTACTACCAGTAAGAAATGACATTTTGGTCCAAATAAAAGTGAAAAAAAGAAAACCTTTATCCCCAGTGGAATAGCTAAGATTGAATCTCAGCCATCCAACAGGTGGCTTTACACTCTCTAGACTCTCTAGAGAGCTTTCGAACACCCAAAATAGTTGAGATCTTTCATGTTACTCAGTCTGATTTTTATAATATCTAATGCATCCTCTTATTATTTAAAAATTCTGAAATTCAGATAAATTTGCTGAAAATATCAATTATATGCATAAACTTTCTGAAATTCATCATAATCCGCCAAAAATATGAATCATATGCATAATCTAACGATATAAAATTCTTTATAATTTCACAGATTTCAATAAAGACAAAGAACAAGGAAGATTATTGACAGAAGACAATGTCAAAAGCAAATGACCACAGTGTCAGTCATCCTTATGTTTTTGGCTATTTCTCTCTCCAAATTTCTTTAGTTCTTCATATCCATCTCTATGCATCCTTTAAGTTTTTTTTTTTTAATTTATAGTTAAATCCCAAGTCTTCCAAAAATAGGAATTAGCTCAACACACTAACTTCCTTTACAATTTTGTATTCTATATTCTACTCCATGGATTAAAAAGAAAAAATGAACCTCCCCACTCTGTTCGATGTTTGAACAGCTAAGAGAGGCATTTGAAGGCAATGTGAAGTAAGAATTGGATGCACGGAAGAAAAGGATACACATGCAGGCCAGATAAAATGACTGGAATTGACTGGGCCTGAATGAGCGTAGGAACTTGGAATCCCAGTCTTTCTGCGCAGACAATGAAAAAACGTTACGAACCACCCCTCCCTCCGTTAGTAAGAAATACTGTTAATAAATTCAAGGCCATGCATATCCATATGCAGTTGCAGTTAACTACATATGGGAGGGCTGATTATTGATTCCACAGTGAGAGAGACAGACAGACAGACAGAGAGAGAGAGAGAGAGAGAGAGAGAGAGAGAGAGAGAGGAGGGAGAGTGCCTTTAAGTTGATCGCATAAGGTGGGGTGTAGGCCGAGATCGGTAAAGGAGCATGAAGCAAATATTCCTTTCTCTTCCTCCACCATCGTTGCTGTTGCAGCTTCAATGGAGACCTATCTTGCTCCAGGATTTTGACTTGAGCTCTCGGTTTACTCTGAGAGTAGGAAAACCTTTGCTCGGCGGCACCCTTTCTATTTTATTTATGGGTGATTTTCCGTTATTCCCCTCCTTATTGTTTATAATTACGATCAACGCCCTTTTCTTTGCTACCTATCTACAAATTTAGTGTGTAGATAGAGTTGATGTTAACCCAACACATGCTTGTTAAAACTTCAATGCATGCCTAATTTAACCCCAGCTTTAAAATCCAGTCCAATCCAGAAACAATGGATTAATTTTGCAATAACAATTCATGTATGTTTTAATTTATAATATTTAAATATTTGTTATTAATTTATAAACATACCATCAAATTTTTGTTAAAACAATGTTATCATTAGATTTATATGAATTTATTTATAAATTAATATATTTATGATGAAAAATAGTTTAATCATCGCTTTTTCATCTCATGAATTTATGAATTGTCTTTTAGAAATTTTTAGCAGTTCATTTTAAATTTTAATGAATAAGGCTTAAAAAATATTAATGTAAAAATTGATATAGTAATACTTCAACTTCTTTACATAAGATTACGATAGGCAGGTTGAAATTCTGGTCGGACTAGTAGGGCTGAATCTAGGTCTCATGACAACCATAGATGCATAAGGCAACGTTGATGTTGGCAGTCCAACTAAGGATGATGCCTTAAGGGGTGTTTTGGTTGAATGGAATTGGAATGGAATCGAAATGATGTCAACAATATCATTTATAAAATGAATAAAGTTAGGATAAATGAATGAATAATAATTAAAAATAACAATAATAAAATAATAAAATTAATATAAAAAGTATATGTTATACCCTTGGAAATTTTAATTTTCCACGGAATGGAATCTATTCCATTCCACTAGCAGCCCCTAGAGGTTATGATATAATTCGCTGCCAAATCTCCATTGTGATCTCAAATTGTGATGTTGCTTTATTTTCAGGCTCTTGTTAAGCCTTTATTTTTTTTAGTAACAAATAAATAGTCTTCTATTGACAACCAATTTAATTAGTTTTAGTTGTTCAAGACGGACATGTGCCAACTCATAGTATTAAGCGTTTAAATAAAATGACTTTGTAATAATGAATGACTTCATAGTAGCCAAAATGTCTCCCTATACTATCTTGATAAAATCTAAAGCATTGATGTGACGTGGATGTTATATATTTCGAGGTAAGTGTATTACTAACTAGGAGTAGAAATTGATTAGGTTCAACTTGAAATCAACCAAACCTCAACCAAAAACACAACGTTAGGATTCAAGTTTTTAAACTCAATTTTTGTAATATTTGATGGTTGAAGATGAGGAGTAAAATTTTTTTATGATAATTAAGGTAAAAAGGCTGAAAATGTAAATGGTGTCACTTATGTCTAAATTTTGACATAGAAATTGTATGACTTAGAAAAAGTATTTAACACAAGTTTTAGATCTTAAAATTATTTTTTTGATGAATTAAGAATCACTTAATTCCAATCTCATATAAGGAAGTTATAGCTGAAATATTGTAATTATTTCTAAATACAAAAAGCGTTACTTTAAAGCTCTACGAATTCAAATGGAAATTGATTTAGATAAAGTGATCAACATGAAAGTTGTAGCCTTTAAAATTATCTGTCCAATGGAATAACAATCACTCAATGCAGAATTTATATGAGAAAATTATGGCCAACGCACTGAAACTGCTCTTAGTAGATAATTAAGGACACAAATTATGAAATTAAGTTGGATAATTTTAAAATTTTGTATATTAATTATACAAAATAATTTTGTGAATTTATATGTAAGACCCATTGAAATAAATATATGTGTGCAATGTAGAATTTATAATGGTTTATTAATTTTATATTATAGTTGAGGCTTAATTATTAGTAGGTGAGTGACGACTCATAATTTGATTGAGGAAATAATTAAATGATATTAGTCTATTTATTTGAGAGAAATTAATTATGTAATTAATATATTTAAGAAGGTAATAATTAGAAAATGTATTAACAACATGTAAATAACAAGATTAAAGTGTAAAATAGGCTAAAAGCATATGGGACGCACCTACACTAGCAGAGCACCAAAGTCTTAAGCTATTAAGTTACTCCATCTTCCTCCCACGATCATAACACCCAACCCTTTTTCCACATTTTATTGTTGCCTCTCTTCACCTTGCATCTTTGCCCCAAATTCTTGCAAATTAATGAGGAAAATTCAAGGTTAGGATGTCAAAATGATCACCCACCAAGAGAGAAGCCAAAAGCCCTTGATTTGAACATGGACAAAAGGGAGAATAAACCATTTTTGTCCTTCCCTTACTACTGCTCATGAGAGAAATGGATATTGCAGTTTGGAATTTCAATTTTTTGGTGAAGACAACTCATAAATTTGTTGGTAAGTCCTTCCAACAATAGGTTTCTCAATTTTCTGTTTTTACTAGGGTTATGCAAAATGTGGGTCTGTTGTGGGGGAAATTAACATGGCTGATTTACGAAATTGATGGGAGAAATGAGCATGGGAGTTGCTTATATGATTTCTATGATGATAAGCCACGAAAATGTCATGTATATAGCTGACAATTTCATTGGGCAACAACATCCCAATTGTTTGGGTTGGGAAATTCTTGGGTATGTATGTGTGTAAGAAAATGAAGTAATTAATGGTTTAAGTAATGTATTGGTGATATTATTGGGATGTTAATTATTATAAATGATCATTGTGTAGTGGTGGAAATAAAATGCTCTTGACACATGTTGTTGAAATTAACAAATTACATACGCATTTTAGGTGTTTGATGAAATGCTCATACAAAAATTCATGGGTGGTGCAAATGGGCATCTGTATTGATTAATTAATTGCTTAATCAATGTGTTTTAATGATGTTATAATGATAATCATGTGAAATACATATTATGCAATGTGGTAAATGCATGGGACTTGTAACATATTGCTGAAATTTATGCAAAAAAAATAATCATGTATGTTAAGTATTTCTTAAAATGCCTCAATGAAAAGCATGATATAATCAAAGGATTTCATTACAGCTCTTCATTGGCTACTAATTAAGCATGAAAATGAGATTTTGGATGTCTTAAAAAATGATTAAAGAAAAGGTTGCAAGATGGGCAATAATAGGGTCTTGAGTTGAGTAAATTTGCACCTTAGGATTGTATTTAGAAAGGCCCCATGAATAGACAACATTATGGGCAGATGGTGACATCAAAAACTTGAGTTTAATTGACCTTAAATGATGTATGAATGAGAAAAAAAGGTAATGGATTTATGTAATTGAAACCCATGTCAAATTATATATCTTATTCGAAATACATGTTTATGTAGGATTATGGAAGCATCTTTGGGAGCCAAAATAGTAAACTAAAGGCCTTGTGAAGAGTGCTGCTTCACAGGAGGTAAGTAGGTTCTTTCTTGGTTAAATGTATGAATGGATGGGAATAGTGGATATCCCGGCATGTATGTATGAATGAGGATAGTGAACATCCCATACTATTATTTTACAGTTGATCTTTATTAGGCTTGTGAATACATGAAAGTTAGAGATGAATTAAAATAATTAGTGTTGCTTATAATATGAGCATATGATTGCTGGAGATACAAAGTATCTCATGTCTATGTGTATCCTAATAATTATTCTTGTGTATGAGTGTCTAAATGAGTGGGATATAGAATATCTCATCATTATATACAAATTCATAATTGATACAATATGTGAATACTTGGTTGGATGCGGATAATAAATATCCTCTTGCATTGTATTAATTGATGTTTATGGTATAGAAAAGTATAGGCCCATGATTGAGGGGGATAAGGATTGTCCCCTGATTATTCTTGTCGTTGTATATGTATAAATGTATATGTGAGAATGTGGGAATTAGTGGAGATTTGATTATCCCAAAATTCTTATTCTGATAATTGAATGAATGTGTATATTGATAGAATGTGGAGCATTCCATGATTTGTATTGGACATAGTGGTGTGATAGATGTGATGTGAGGTGCCTAAATGACACACTTATGATTATGATTGTATATGCTTGAAGAGCATAGATTATTGTATTGGAACAATGAGGACTTGATCCTTATAGTATGATTGACTTATTCAATTTATGATCATGGTTGGATTTAATTATGTAAATTTTGGATTGATAATTATTTTTTTTGCCTACTTACTAAGTCAATTGAACTCATGCCTTCATATTCTATTTTTTTAGTAAACAGGTCAAGCAATGAAGCCTAACTGTAGGTTAGCGTTAGGAGGTAAGGAACCGAAAGTAATTTCTTTATGATTTGATAAATTAGATAAGGATTGTATAATATTTTTGTATGATTGTATTTGAAAGAGTCAGAAGGATGTATATTATAATATATTAGCATGTTATAGTAAATTACTTACAATAGTGTAACGAAATGCTATGATTCTAGGGATGTATATTACTATCATGATTCAGTTCCGATCTTGGGCATGCAGGTGTGGGTGAGTTGGGCTGTTGTAGATGTTTTTTTTATGATTTATGTTATTGCTTTATATTAATAAAGAATGTATAAGTTTAAATCTATATAATTCAGAGTAGACTTTGTCGGATTTGTGATAAAATATTCCCCTGAGAAATTGGGAAGGTATAGGGAAATAGTGAAACGTATAGCCTCCAAGGAAGGTATTGCAATTTTATTTTGAAACTGGGTTGAACCCAAACCTGAATTTTAAAACTTGTCGAATTAAACTCGATCCTAAGGAACTCGAATGCCCAAATTGAAAATGAATTATTAAATAATATAAAATTTTATTAATCTTTAAAATTTTTATGTTTTATTTAAGATAAATTATTGAACAACAAAAATTATTTATTAAGTTTTAGCATTTTCATATTTTATTTAAAATAAATTATTTAATAATATAAATAATATTTTATTTAAATATTAACTTATTAGGTTTTAATGTTTTATTTTTTATTATAATAAATTATTAGATATAAAATTTTGTAGAAAAAAATATTACATAACATGAGTTTCATCCCAACTTTCCACTTAGATCAGGGTTAAGGTTGAGCTTTTAGAAGTAAGGTTAAGGTTAGGGTTAACCCTACTCAAGTTAACTCGATCCAATTTACACCCCTATTAATAACATGGTAGTTGACCTTATTTAATAACCTTTGAATATCTGAATCTGGGCTTCGATGGTTTATTAGCTTCCCTAACTCTTCTTTGTTAAAAACCTTATATAATTAGTGTTGAGATAGATTAGATTCTGGTCATAAAGAAAGCAAGATGGAGATATCAGATCCTACAAATAAGAATCAACCTTCGACATTGATAAACTTCAGCCTACTTAGTTTGAGCTACTTCAAATCATGTAGCAAAATAATGCCTTTGGACTCGCACAATCAAATAGATAATGTGGCCAAGGTGGATTTCTCCATGAGACCATGTAGCCTTGGGCTATCTTTACCTTTGCAGTTAGTGTCTGTACAGGCCATGGAAATGGACTTATTCTTCTTGAGGTTGGTCTTTATACTAACTTAAGGAATACACAAATGTAAACAAGAAATAAGAAATTACACTTTTTACATAGTGTATCAATGAAAGACTAGGGAAACCTTGTAAAACTTGATAGCTTGCTGTGACGCCTCGGAGTTTGTTTAGGTAAGGACAATCTTTTTAAATAATTAATTTTGGAATTTTATGCACATGAATAATTAAAATTATGAGGGAATTATTTATGTAATTAATGTACACATGTGAGGAGGAGGTAATGACATATTAAATTTTGAATGGTGTATGGGCAATTTAAGGAATGAATTTTGAGGTTAATTGACTTATTTATGATGTTAATGTGATGTTAATTTGTTAAATATATGTTGCGTGTTGTGGGAAATACATGAAACAATATGTATATGACAAAAATTGTAAGTTAAGGCACGCACATATGATGTTTAATGCAATGCCTCAATGAGAAGTAATATAGAAATGAATGATGAATTGGTATAGCGTGTTTGATTGATTTGGGATTTAATCAAATTGTTTATCATGCAATTAAAATTCTAATTATGTTAGAAATATGTTATAGTTGTTGGAAATGAATTTTCCTTAATACATGTTGCTGAAATTGATAATTAACTTATGCACATTGATTGTCTGAGGAAATGTCTCTATAGAAAAAAAAGTTAATTTGAGTGATTTGATTAAGACTCTTAATTGGCTATTAGATAAACATTAAAACATAGTATGAGAAGTTCTTAATGTTGAACTAAATGGTGTATATGATAAACAACCAAGTTTTAATGATAAGTAATAATATATGAGTGAATATTTGTGGTACTGACAATTGTGTTCCCAAGCATTTCAGAAACAGATATAAACAAATACAGTGGATAGCACATAGATAATACACCAGTAAGCAAAATTCACTTACATAAAGAAGACAAAAAATGCTCAAAAAGAATGGCACTGAAAAGAAGCCACTAAGTAAATTTGTAGCTCTGAAGTTCAAGTCTCAATGAGTGATAGATAAATCTTCTACAAATAAAGTTAGTATCTAGGAGTATATATTTAAGAAAGATTCAAATAAATCATTCCACAGACAAGTTAGATAAACTACTTATAATCAACACTTGTTTGCAACACAAAGATGAATTCAGTTTGTAGAAGTAGAGAAGAAACAGAGTCAAAATTAGACAGGTGAAGTGCTAAAGTGAAGCCAAATTATTCAAGCATCTATCTCTCACATAAAATTTATCTAAAATTGAAGAAGATCAAGGAACTTATCAATAATCCTCCACAAAAAATATAGAAAATGAAGTAGAAGTGGCACAATAGCTATAGAAGAACAATCTTGTCTGTCATCTTCATCTGTAAAAGTTATCTGCCACTTGCAACAGAAAAAGCATTAGATGACCACTAAAGAAATGAGTCGTCTATACCTTAGCGAGTCATCTGTTACTTCTAATAGACAACTCGTCTTATGAATGACCAAAAAGAGGATTTGTCAACACATCATAACTTTGTCTATCACTTACAATAGACAAACTAACAGATGAACCATTTGAAAGACTTTATCTATAGCCTACAACTTCATTTGCAAATTTCAATAGACAAACAACAGACAAAGTCATTTTATCTATCAAGTAAGGAGCCTTGTTTGTGAAGAAGAATCATCTACTACTTACAATAAACAAAGTCACTTTGGCTAAGAAAAGAAAACTTTCTGGTGAAAGTCATTTTTTCTGCTATGAAGAAGCTTTGTTCACACTACAAAGATCACCTACTATTTACAATAAACAAAGCAACAAACAAAGCTACTTCGCTTGATGAAAGAAACTTTGTTTGCTAAGAAAACATTATCTAAAGCAGTAAAAAAGAAGAACTTCATCTGTGCTTCTGCAATTTATCTGTTACTTACAACAAACAAACTAGAATATGAAGTAAAATACTACAATAGTCTCTGATAAATCTACTCAGAGCCACTTTATCTATTATTTACAAGAGATAAATCCAAGACATGATCAAAAAAATTTCTTAGATAAAATATGGTATATCATGAAGAGTAGAAGCCACCTATACCAGACATTGTTGGTTGTGCTCTTAGGTCAAGATTTTATTAAGCATACCGGACAAATTAAGCTTAGCTGAAGATGGAAAGAAATTCAAAGGAAAATAATCTACACTTTGATAAAGGTTGGAACTTTTAGAGTCTGCATCCCTTTAGGTTTAATGAGTGTCTTTCCAAAATAATGAAAGAGTCAGTCAAGCATAAAAGTCTTTAGCTAATATTTGCTAAAATAGAAAAAGAATCTTTTTTAAGAACGACACTGCAAGCTTTCTAACTACAAATAAATTTATCAAGAAGACAACTTTTCAACAAGAGAAAACAGAATAGTCTTCAACATTCAAAAGAAAGCCAACTACCTCCAATGGGAAAAAATTTCTGAAGTAATGCAAAGGTAGTGCAATGTCAATGAAGAAGGTTGAGGAACTTGAGAGAAAAACAAGAACAAAGCTTAAATGGGTCACATCTTTCAATCAGACTATATTTTTTCCTAGAAAATCAATCTTCATTGCGCTAATAGGTAATGAGCCTAAAAGCTCTATCTTAATCATACATCTGGAGTATTGATATCTAATGAGCTTCAACGAGATATTAATTTTATATGTGATCAAAATATACACAAATCAGCCATGCAAAAGAGGCAATGTAATGTACAAAATGAGTGTTGTCAATCAACTATGTGTGTTGGTGGTGAGCTCAAGAAAATCGTATTGTATGAGTTGTTGGTGAGCTCTGAAAAACCAACAAGTTTGCTTGTGATCTTAGAAACCAGTGAGTTTCTTGGTGAGCCCCTAAAACCAAACGAGTGTTGGGAACACTATGTTTATTCCCCCTAGATGGAATCTAGAAGAGTGTTGAGAACATTGCTTATGCCTCCTAGAGTTGGAATTCAGAAGAGTGCTGGGAGCATTATTGTATTTCCATTATATAAGATATAGTGGAACCTAAGATACAATGAGTAAGTGCTCTTGGAAGAGTGGATGTAGGGATGAGATTTTTAAACTACTATAAAAATTATTATGTGTATTGTCTACTTAATTATATTACTTTGCTCATAATTATTTTATTATCACATTTCACATATCATTATATACACAATCACTTATCTAAAATAATTATAGTTAAGAGAAGTGATGAGAATGCAAAATGTCATATTTTATTCTCCTAATACTTCATCTTTTGCACCTATTTGATTCCTAAA
>JAYJMB010003451.1:0-14054 GCA_036873735.1 Pouteria campechiana
TGGAAGGCTCGATATTCTTTATTTATGAGGAGATGCATGCATCCTTGTTAAGGTGGAGAAGAGTGCATTCTGATTTTCGAGGTTGGACTTAATTTACGCATTAATTCGGGAATAGGTTAGCATCCAGTAGTGTTCCCAACCTTTCTTCTCCAAGTCCAGAACTTCTCAAGCCTTCTTTCATTCCAACCATTGATAGTAATGGACAACGGGAAACCAAATGCTTGGTGGGGGTTGTGGAATACCACTCATGACGAGAGGGCCTTACACAGGATTGAAGAACTACATAGAGAGATATAAATGCTGCAAACTTATTTGTGAGAATTGCAACTCGTTGAGCAAGAAATGATTCTTTCATGGGTAGAGTGCTTTTCCAAAGTAAACTGCGAATGTCAATAGTTATAGGCTGAGATAAAAATGCAACAAGAATGGCAGAGTGTATCCAACACTCTACACCCGACCACTTTTTCGGTTCCAATCAGTGTGAAATAACTCGGCTCTTTAGGAGCTGGAGACGACGTGCCCATGGTTAGATACCAGTTCTCTCCATCATGCTCTTGGTTTTAATTCTGATATGTAATAGATATTTTGAATAAACTAATATATTAATATATTACAATTTATCTTGCTAGAATATTTATGCATTTTGTATATCTGTTGTGTTTTTTTAATTCTCTGGTGATGTCCATGCACAACCATTTAAGTTTAAATGTATAGAACAACATGAATATTCCATCATTGTTTACGATGCTTCAAGTTGCATAGGTGTGTCGGTTGGGTATTATGAGCTGAATAACATATAGATATTAATTATTGTTCAATGATATTCACTTGAATCGACATATATTCCGTAAGAGAATTTCTATTAATGCTCAAACGACATCTGAAGCATCTGAGACCTCATCTTCCTCAATGATGGAAACTCATCTACTAAAAAGATGTCCAGCTCTCCACATAACGGATCTTGGGATGCATTTTTCACAACACTAGAGGATCGAGCTAGACTAGAAATTGGTGGTCTAGAGTGAGAGGCATCCCAGTTGAAAATATGACTTATGGAGATGCAGCAATAGCAGTGGAAGATGATGCTAGGTTTGGCACAAACTTACACTATCCTTAACCAAGATCGGGTTTAGCTGGGAAGAGAACTCGAAGGATGGCAAGAGAAGATTCGAGACCTTCCTAGGACCTGGCCCAAACCTAGGCCCGACCTTGACTTACTATGTGATACCTTGTGGCGAGTGGAGGTTGCAAACCCTTCGGTAGACTTTTCCAAGCTTCAAAGTATTGTGACCATCCATGAAGACTCTAACTTACCTTCGAGTTAGTGAAGGGTGTGTAAAAATACATCATGTAGTTTTGGTAGTTATTTTAGTGTGTCTATTGATTTTTTCTACTTCTACAAGAAGCATGCGGCAAACACTTGTACGTTTGCATGACTCTATGTAAATAATTGGATGAGACATGAACATATAAATCAATTGTGGAGATTTATCCCATAACTGTTATAATATAAGAGTGCTTGCTATAGAGTTGGGACATGGAGTTTAGGACATGGGCATTGATAGTGGGAAATGGAAAATGGGACAGTGGGACTTGGGATGTGGATAGTGGGACATGGGAAATGGGACAGTGGGACATGGGACATGGATAGTGGGCATGGAACTTGGGCATGGGACTTGGGACATGAAGTTTAGTATGTGGGCATAGGTAGTGGGACATGGGAATCATTCATCCATTTCCGGATTCATATTCCATGTCCGGGATTATAAAGCCGAACATGGATGAATGAAAGTAAATTGATCAAAAGATTTTGGGTAGAAGCACTTAATATAGCTTGCCATGTGCCGAATAGGGTTACTATAAAAGCAATCTTAAAAAAAACCCCATATGAGCTTTGGAAAGAAAGAAAATCAAACATCTCATATTTTCGTTCCTTTGGATGCTCATGCTATGCGCTGAATAATGGAAAAGATAACTTTGGAAAGTTTGATCCAAAAAGCGACAAAGCTATCTTTCTTGGTTACTCTTCCAACAGTAGAGCATTTAGAATTTATATTAAGAAAATATAGATTGTAGAAGAGTCCGTATATGTTAAATTTGACAAAGTAAATGTAACCCCGAGAAAGGAGTGTGATAGTTATGCAGATAGAGCTACAACAAATATGAAGAAGCTCAAATTGAAAGATGAAGAGGATGACACAAACTGTGAAGACATACAAAGTTTAGAAAATGAAGAGGAGGTAAGAATAGGTAATGTTCCCTATCAACCTCCTACTGATTTGAGATTTATTAGTGCTCATCCTAGAAAATAAATTATAGATAATGTCTTTGACGGTGTCAAAACAAGACGGTCTATGCAAAATGTCTGTGGCCATTATGCCTTCATCTCTATAATTGAACCAACTAGTATTAATCAAGCTTTAAGTGATGAAAATTGGATTATGCAATGCAAGAAGAGCTTAACCAATTTGAGAGGAATAAAGTATGAGAATAAGTTCCAAAACCAAAAGATATTAATATAATTGGAACTAAATGGGTATTCAGAAGCAAACTAGATGAGAGTGGGTTAGTTGTAAGAAACAAGACATGATTAATTGCTAAGGGGTACTCCCAAAAAGAAGGAATTGACTTTGAAGAATCATATGCTCCTGTAGCTAGATTAGAAGCCATTAAAATGCTACTCACTTTTGCGTCCTATAAGAACTTTAAGTTATTTTAGATGGATGTAAAGTGTGCATTTCTAAATGGATATTTAAGAGAAGAAGTGTATGTAGAACAACCTCCTGGTTTTAAGAATGATGATCAACTAAATCATGTTTGTAAGCTCACCAAAGCATTATATGGTTTAAAACAAGCTCCAAGAGTTTGGTATGAAAGGTCGAGCAAATTTTTAAATGATCATAAATTCAAGAGAGGAAAGGTTGACACTACCTGGTTTATCAAAAATATTGACAAAGATATCTTAAGAGTTGAAATTTATGTAGATGACATTATATTTGGAGCTACTAATGAAAGACTCTGTCAAGATTTCTCAAAGATCATGTAGGCTAAATTTGAAATGAGTATGATGGAAGAATTGAACTACTTCCTTGGATTGCAAATCAAGTAAAGAGGTGATGGAAATTATATTTGTTAATCCAAATATACTAGAGAGATGATGAAGAAGTTCAAAACAGAAGAAATTAAGGTAGCAAGCACTCCAATAAGCACATCAATAAGGCTGAACAAGGATGAACAGGGTAAACTCGTAGATCAAAAATAATATAGAAGTATGATTGGATCTCTTATTTATCTTCCTACACCTAGACCAGATATTCTCTTTAGTGTATGCTTATGCGCTAGATTTCTGTCTAGTCCTAGAGAATCTCATCTTACTATAGTGAAATGAATGTTTAAGTATCTAGTTGACATACCAAATCTAGGACTCTATTATCCCAAGGGAATTGGTTTTGAACTTATTGGATATTCAGATGCTGATTTTAGAGGATACAAAGTTGATAGAAGAAGTACTAGTGGAACCTATCAATTTCTAGAAAATAGTTTAGTATTATGGTTCTCTAGAAAATAAACTAGTGTTGCTCTATCTACAATAGAGGTTGAATATATAGCAGCTGGAAGTTGTTGCGCACAATTGTTGTGGATGAAACAACAACTTCTCGATTATAGACTGAGCTATAGAGACGTACCCATTAAATGTGACAACAATAGTGCCATATCCTTGATAAAGAATCCTGTCCTACACTCAAAAACTAAGTATATAGAAATCAGGTACCACTTTATTAGAGATCATGTGGAAAAATATGATATATATCTAGAATACGTGCTCACAAATGCTCAACTTACTGATACTTTTACTAAGCTACTGTTATTAGACAACTTCTGCAACATTAGAGGAGAATTAGGCATAACAAATTTGATGATTTAAGAATGAAATCTTTAATATATTTGTGCCTGAAATTGCAATGCTGAATATGCTTTCTTAAGACTAGACTTTGTCTTAGACAAAGTAAAGTCATCTCTATACAGTGCTTTATTCACACTTCATTTGCAATTTGATTTTCAAGGTCAAGTACACGTTGTTTTCTTACCAGAATCAATTTACAGCTATTGAAATCACATCAAAATCTATTTATAGCATAGGTTATTCTCTCTTTCTTGAAATATCATATCAATCACCTTGTACAGTCCCCAAATTCAACCTAGTTTAACCCACAACTAGCAGTCCCTCTCTGCACCATAAGGATGAAGAAATTCAAGGTAGGACATTTAGGAAGAAGATCTAGTGGGAAGCCCATCAAATGGTAGAAATTGAAGCACCAAAAGAAGTTCTCTTACTTTTTCTTTCTGGGATGATATTGCTTCTATTCGCAATAATGCTCCAGATCATCTTTACCATCAAAAGTATTTCTCTTTAAAATGTGGCTTTCAAGAATATAATTCATATCTCAGCCAATTGTGCCCCTAGACCCAACTTCATCATTAGTTAGGGCTCTTGAAGAGAGGGGAAAGGAGGCTCAATCACCTCATTATCATCTCCTTCCCCTCTTCCCTTCCTTGAAACTTTGTATCACCCACTGTGATATAAAGTTCTCCTCTTTCTACCCCTGTCCTCATCCATAGTCTCACAAACAACCTCTTATGCCTTTACAGTGTAGGCTAAGTTGTTGTTGATCTTTTGTCTATAGCTTTGTTTGTACTGAAATGAAATAAAATATTATCATTATTCTCTGGCTACTTCTCTTTGTGTGTGTGTCTTACTCAGAATGGATGTTTTTCTTTTTTGGTTATGGCAAAAAGGAGGAAAAATAATATGCAAATTATCTCAAAAAGAGAACATAAACTTGCATAATCTTTAACTAGTTAGGGGGAGAATATATTCTGAATAATCATGGGGAGAATATATATAAAACAAGACAAGGGAAACATCAGAAGATGGCAACTTGAGGAATGATTAAACATGGCAAACATTTTTGGACTACATACATTCAGGGGGATATTATCTTTTATGAGATAATTTTTAATCAAGTTTGTCATCATCAAAAAGGGAGAGAATGTTGTTATAGATGTATGGTTTCGATGAAAAACAAAACTTGATTAAAGATTATGTACACAGATGTTGAGAAAATAAGCATAGAAGACATATTCCATGGTGTCAAGGCTTGGGTGAGTAAAGAAGCAAAAGACAAAGTGTCGTAATAGACAAAGCATGAAGGATTCAACTATTTCCAATCATCTATCAAAGTGGAAGATTATATCTGACGGATGTAAAGCAGTATGCGTACAATAGATTTCATCCATCATAAGCAAGCTACAGTTAAGCCAATGGTTGTCTGATGAGAACAGACAAAGGGAGAGAAGTGAAGATCTTCCAACAAAGCAATGTAAGAATCATATGGTAGAGCAAAGATTTCGTCTATCATAAGTTAGCCAATGATTTTCTGTTGTCAATAGATAAAGCAGAGAAGTAAAGATTGAATAATAGAGCAAGGACTTTATATATCATAAGTGATCCAATGATCGTCTGTTGTTAATAGAGAAAGCAAAGAAGTAAGGATCGTGTGACAGAGCGAAAATATCTAGTAGAGCAATGGAGATTTGTCTATTCAAAGCTAAGCTTAACAAACAACCCAACAGATGAAGCCGTGAAGAAAATTCATTTGCACCTTAAAGCTTAGTCTCTCACTTATAACAGATAACCTATTAGACATAGTAATGAAGGAAATGCATTTATGCTCCAACACTTTGTTTGTTACTTAAAATAGAAAACTCATCAGACGAAGCACTGAAAAAATAAGACATCCATGCTTTTACTGTTCAACAGACAAACCACAAGACAAAGCACTGGAAAGGATGATTCATCTGCCAGTAATGGAAATTCATCTGTTAATGATGAAAGACAAATTAGAACATGAAGGAACTTTGTCTTATTATCAGCTAGACAGATACTTCGTCTGTCATAAGTAAAAGATGAGTAATGGTTAGGATGAATCGTTGGTCATCGCTCAGCATTAATAATGCTCTTTCCATATTGATGAAAAAGTTATCCATTACAACTGTACCTCGACCAGAGCTTATTACGAAACTAGAAATCATCTTCTCCACGGTCGGTGCTATAGGCATTTCAACATACAAGGATTAAGCAGAAGTTAGAGAATTCAAAATACACCAATCAAAATAGTCTTCTCTCTTTAATGAAGCTCACCTACCACCAACGACTGGAATTCAAAGTAGCTATAAATAAAGCATCGTTGGAGCAGGAGGTAGCAAAAAAGTGTCAAGAAAATTATTCAAAATCCTCTTGAGAGCATTTACTTATCTAAGCTAAACCTTTTGTAATCCTTCAAGAGTCAAGAGCCTTGCATTCAAAGCTTCCTCAACTTTCTTTGAAGGCTCTCAACCACCTTTGGGAAGATCATTTACTTCGACATTCAATTTTCAGAAACCTTCCCCTGTGCATACTGAGAAACACTTGTGCTTAAACTTTTGATATTCATTCTTTGTAAATTCCTTGAGCTAGTGGTTAAGACTAGACTCAAGAAGAGCTGTGACTGTTTGAGTGTAGACAAGAGTTGTTTATTAAAGCTTGCTAGAGCTGGAGTCTAGAAGAGTTCTGGGAGCACTGTGAATACGCTCCCCAAAGCTAGAATTTAGAAGAGTGCTAGGAGCAAGGTTCATGCCCCCTAGAGCTAAAATCTACAAGAGTATTAGGAGTTCTATTGTATTTTTGCTATTAGGAATAGTAGAACCCAAGACACTAAGAGAAAAGTGTTCTCGAAAGAGTGGAGTAGAGTATTTACTCGAACCACTATAAAAATCATTGTGTTTTATTTATTTGTGCATTTGTTGATTAAGTGATTGATTGCTAGAGGGATGATTAATCCTAAAGGGGTTGAGAAATAATTTTTAAGTATCTAATTCACCCCTTCCCTCTTGGGTTTGTGCCTAATCTTTGGGACCAATAGGCATAACTCTCTCACCTAATCAAATGATTTAAAACTTTAATGTTTTGATTTTTGAGTAATAAAGGCTGCATCAGGGACAATTGAGTGGAGAAAGTAAATGAACTGAAGAGAAAACATGTCAAAAAGGAGTTGAATATGACAAAGGTGTCACTTGTAGATAATTTTTGTTAAATATGGAGGATAATTTAAAAAATTTATTCAACATGAAAGTTATATAACTTGAAAGTATCTTTCTATGTTATCAAAAATTACATAATTTTGATATCTTATGAGAAAGATATGGCCAAAACAATGGACACTATTCTGGCATGAGTGGAAAATGATTTTGGCACCACGATGCTAGTGCATTATGGCTAGACATGTTATTTTTGGCAATTTTTAATCTTTTTACAAAAATGCACTTTGGAAAACCATATGTCTACATAAAATAATCCTAAATTGGGTTATTCAAGGAGGAACAAAATGTAGGAAATATAACTTTTAGCAGAGGGAATTCATCTCTCTCTTCTCTCTTTTCATCTTCATTTTTCTTTGTGTTTTTATTGCCCTATGTGGCTAATTTCTTTTACCTGGTCAAGGAAAATTGAAGCCTTAGAATCAACATACTATGAGATCTAATTAGTTTTTATTGTTTAATTTATGCTTTGAGTATTGAATGTTCTTCTGTGTTTATGATCATAATTGTCACACTTAATTACTATGAAGCCTACTAGTTTATTATTTGTTGTAATCTACTGCTGAATTAGATATCAAATCCTTAATTGTTTGATCTCTCTAATTTGTGAAGCAACTAAGATTTAATGACTCATTGCATCAATAGTTATTAAATCTTAGGAAGAATATTTGACCAAATTAAATGCAACTGCATATGCTTCTATTGTTTAACTTCACCAATCTCTACAAATCTTAAAGCTAATATTAGATCAAACCTCTAGCACTGGTCTGGGGTTGTTTAGTAGTTAGGGTTAATTGGATTGCATGTTTCTAATTAACAATGTCGAAGTAGAGATAGGAAAAATAGTTCCAATGGTGAATATTGAAAGTATGAATTGATTTATACTTGCATCAATGATTAGTTATGAGATTTTGATGGTGGATGTTGACTTGGACCAAGGTTTGCTTCTTTGATTGATTTCTTTTACAACTGTTATTTTCATTACACTCAAAATCCCTCGTTCTTGTTCACATCGCATAAAATTGGGCAGAATACTCTTTGTGAGATTAACCCTTACTTGGACTACTATAAGTAAATTTTTGGAGTATAGGTTCTAAATTTAGTTACCTACGAAAGTACACTAGTAGGTGTGTAATATTTATTATTTTAGTGATGTGTAAATGAGTATAGGTATGGTGTTATGTGGAGAATATTGTCCAGGTATGGAACCCTTATATTTTTGGGGAGACTCTACCAGATTTTTGGTAGAATCCTTCTCTGGAATATAAGTATTTAACGCCCTAAGATGAGGGTGGTACAAAAGTGGTATCAGACCAAGTGGTTATCTGATACTAAGAGGGGTATTAGAGATAAATCCCAGAATCATGATGGCAATGGATACTAGATTTGAGTAAGAGAATGACAAGCCCAATACAAGTCTGTGGACCTATAGGACCATGGGGTAATGCTAGCCTGGGGAATGGACTTAGAGACCCTAGGTTGATAAATTTATTATATTGTTTATGTGTGTATTGCTAAATGACTATGTATCATTAAATTGGTGCAGTAATGGCACCAAGGAAGAGGATTGGATATTATCTTGGGTATGGATTGGTTGAAAAAGTATGAGTCCAAGGTAGATTGTAAAACCAAACAGGTCACTTTAAGAACTCTAGATGAGGTTGAAATCATCTTTAGGAGTTTGCCTAATGGTGAGGTCCCTAAGCTATATCAACTATAGGAGCCATAATATTGGTGAGAAAAGGGTGTGAGGCATACTTCGTGTCTGCGGTGGATGCTCATTCAAAGCATATATTATTGGAGGATATCCCATTGGTGCAAGAATTTTCAGATGTATTTCCAAATGAACTGCCAGGGTTAACCCCAAAAAGAGAAGTGGAGTTTGGTATTGATCTCCAACCTAGTGCTGGGCTGATATCGAGAGCGTCATACAGAATGGCGCCAATAGACATGGCAGAGTTGAAGGTACATTTGCAAGATTTGATGGATAAGGGGTTCATCTGTCCTAGTGTGTCACCATCGGGGGCAACAGTTTTGTTTCTAAAGGAGAAGAATGAGAGCCTGAGATTATGTATTGATTATAGAGAACTTAATAAAGTAACCATCAATTAAAGTATCCATTACCTCGTATTGATGATTTTTTGGATTAGTTGCAAAGGGCGAGGACATTTTCCAAGATTTATTTACAGTTGAGATATCATCAGATGAGAATTGAAGCTATCGATGTGTCTAAAATTGCCTTCAGAATAAGATATGGGCATTACAAGTTTTTACTAATGCCATTTGTCTTGAAAAATGCTCCTGCAGCCTTTATGGACTTGATGAATAGTTGTTTAGGTCATATTTAGATCAATTAATGACATCTTGATATATTCCAAGAGTAGAAAGGAGCATGAACATCATTTGAGAATGACACTATAGAAATTAAGAGAAGAGAAATTGTGTGCTAAGCTTAAGAAGTGTGACTTCATGATGAAAAGTTTTCCTTCTTAGGTCATGTGATTTCTGGAGATGGTATTTCAGTTGATCCTCATAAGATAGAGGCAGTGGTGAACTGACCTAGACTGAGTAATGTGACAAAGATCAACACTTTCTAGGGATTGGCTGGATATTATTGAAGATTTGTGTAAGGATTTTCCATGATTATTATGCCTTTGATTAGATTGACTTAGAAAGGAACCCAATTTGAATGGACTGACTATTGTGGGGAAATTTTTCAGGAATTATAAAGTTGATTAGTAGAAGTGCTAGTGTTGACAATGCCATCTGGACGGGGAGGATTTGTGTTTTACAGTGATGTTTCAAAGAAAGGACTTGGTTGTGTATTGATGCAAAATGAGAGGCAGTTGAGGCCACATGAACACAACTATCCAACGCATGATTTGGAATTAGCGGTAGTTGTTTTTGCTTAAAAAATATGGAGGCATTATATGTATGGTGAGAAGTGCGATATTTACACTAACCATAAAAGCCTGAAGTACATCTTCACACAAAGAGAGTTCAATATGAGACAGAGGTGATAGTTAGAGTTGTGGGACGACTATTACTTGAATATTCATTACCATCTAGGGAAAGCCAATGTAGTGGTTGATGCTTTGAGCAAGAATTCTGCGAGTGGCATGGCATGTGTGCTTACTCAAAGGAAGGAGTTGTTCGAGCAAATGAGGAGCCTAGATCTGCATGTGTGTATGGAAGGATTGGTTGCACAAATGCGACAGATGACTATATAGTCGACCTTAATAGATGAGATCAAGTTGGCTCAAGAGGAGACTACAGATGACGAGTTCCAAAACATGAGAGAGAAAACTCAAAATGGTGAGATTTGGATTTTGTATTGGGCATTGATGGTATTTTGAGATATAGGAATCGTTTGGCAATTCCTAGGGAAGCGGGGGTAGTATAAAAGATACTTGAGGA
Organism: Pouteria campechiana; assembly: GCA_036873735.1. Classification (NCBI taxonomy): domain Eukaryota; kingdom Viridiplantae; phylum Streptophyta; class Magnoliopsida; order Ericales; family Sapotaceae; genus Pouteria; species Pouteria campechiana. Next base: position 10,555 of record JAYJMB010003451.1, read on the forward strand.
AGCGCATTACTCACCATATACCATTCACCCGGGTAGTACGAAGATGTATAATGATCTAAAGGCACGCTATTGGGGGAATGGTATGAAGAATGATGTAGCCAAATATGTGGCTAGGTGTTTGATATGTCAAAAGTGAAAGATGAACACTAGAGGCTAGGTGGCTTGTTATAGCCCATTGAGATTCCTGAGTGGAAATTGGAAAACATTGTGATGAATTTCATTACTAGATTTCCATGGACAATGGCAAGATATGATAGTATTTGGGTGATTGTAGACAAGTTAACTCAGGTAATTCGCCTCGTGAAGATCCAATGGAGCAATCACACTGAGGAGGAAGCGATATGGGAACTTGAGGAGATGATGAGGACCAAGTATCCCTACTTTATCCTTACTTATGGAACAAGACTTGAAATTTCGGGGTCAAAATTTTTTGTAAGGGGTGTGGAATGTGACACCTCAAGATTTTTAAGGTAAGAAATTTTTTTCCTAAATAATTATTTTGGGGTAATTATGCACATGAGTTGGTTAAATTTGTGAAGAGATTTAATTATGCAATTTAATGTGATTATGAGAGGGGTGACTAAATGACATGTTGATCATATTTAATAGAAATCCTTGTTACAAAAGGGGCCGCATATACATGGCATGAAAGTGCACTATTGGAGCACCAAAATGGGAGAAAGATAAAGTGCTCAAACACTCTCCTTTCACCCATTTGTTCCCTCTCTCTTTCCCTCTACACCCTAGCTAATTACAATAGCCCTTCACACCCCCCACCTCTCACTCAATTCTTGCTTGAAAAATTCCACTTGAACATGCAAACATTCTCCACATATCAAATGCCTTAATTACCACTCGTTTGGATGGTAAAAAGGGGAGAGAAAATCGGGATTCTTCATCGAAGGACCCTCTTGCTGCAATTCATGGGAGGAGCTTGAAGATTGGAGCCAGTTTTTCATCCTTGGGGTTAAAGCAACAAGGAATTTTAGTGGTTAGTGTTTCTTTTGAAATGTATTGAGAAGATTATGTTCAGTCTGAACTATCTTTAACACTTTTAGCAACTAAGTTATAATTATCTGATCTTCCATGTTTTCAGCTACAATTTTGAATCTGTTTCTGCATTTTAGATCTTGACAGACTTTCATTAGTAATAAGCTTAATTAAGTTTTGTTTGTCATCAAAACTATGTGGTTATACTAACATGTTTATGATAAGTTTTCACCTAAAATAATAGATTGAAGTTTCTTATTTTTATAGTTTTAGATTGATAATTTTTAATCGCTAAACAAGTTAATTCGTGATTCAAGGAGTTGAAAATTGAGAAAATATGTATTTATTTATTTTTTATTTTTAATATTGAGATTAAAAGTGATGGAATTTAGCATGATGTCTTCATACTATTTTTTCTATTTGGTATAGAAAGTAATGGATTTAATCAAAACCCTAGAAATTTAAGAAATTCTATATTCTCTTTCTAAAAATTATATATATAAAAAGGGAGAATCCAATGGGTTTCCAACCATGGAAATTCTAATGTGGCCATGTGAAAACCCTTCCATTGATCGTCTGAATGTCCTTGTTCATGCTCCCTTGTGTTTACACTAGAAATTCAGCATTGTTCGTGCACATCTTTTTTTTATTGTTTGTATATTGTTCAGTACTATTTACACTTAGTTGATGCATCTGTTCACTATGTCTACACTATTCAATCATCCAGTGCACTATTTAATCATTGTTTAGAACTGTTTAATCATTATTCAATATTGTTCACAACTATTCACTTATTGTTCACTGTGAATACTATTCATGCACAACACATTCATGTGAGAAGTTTGTTTGATGAGATTTATGTCTCTAAAACTCAAATTTTAGTGATTAAATAGTCATTTTCTATGTTTTGGGATGTTCAAGATTCAATGGATGGATCAGATTACCCAAAAGATGTCTAAATTAGGAGATATAAGTGAACAACTATTAAAGGATAAAGTTTTTTAATACAATTCGAATATTTAATGCATAAATTAAATTATTGAACATTGATTTCATCCAGTTAAAACATAATATCTTAGTTCATGTATTTACATTATTTATGTAATGCACAAGTGAAGTAAATATGCACATGCACATACACATTATTTATGTTTGGTTATATATTCTTGATAATTTTTTATCTATGTGGTTTTATTATTTGAATGATCTATTTAATTGCATGTCAATTATTATCTTGGTTATTTATTAATTTATGATATTCATGACATGTTTCATATATGTGAATGTGGCTTATAAGATTGAAGCCTTAGATATTTTATGTTGACCATAAGCCAACTCTCTTGAGTAGAGAGTGTGGTAAATCAACCATAAGATGAAATTAGTGGTTGATAAATTGGAGGATGTAATTTTATTTAGGTGCTCATGAAATTATTTATTTATTTTATTATTGAATAAAGTTCCAAAATAATACTTTAATCAAAGCCAATGTGACATGCCTATTTATTTAGTTTGGTAGAATGAATTAGGATTTATCAAGAGATGTAATCATTTGTATGCAGTTTTTTTAAAGCCTTGCAAAGGGATGTATCTCACACCAAATTTGAAATCATTGAATTATTTTGGCATGAGCACCAAAAAGCCTTCTATGTGGATTGGATATATTGTGGATAGAATATTTATGTGAATGTGATTGATCATTTGGGAGTTTATTACATGTTTTGGATAGCAGAAATAGTTCTCTTATTTTATTTTAACTAAGATAGATAGTAAAATTTTTTATTTACATGATGGGAGATAATTATTAGCATTTTGAATATGACATTATTATCTTATTATGTGAATGAAAATCTTTGAGGTCTACTTAGATTTAAAATAAAATAATATTTTAGATACATGCCTAATTGAGTTTCACATTTGTTGAGTCTAACCCTCTTTAATTATCTTAATTTGGACGATGAAGTGAATTAATAATTAAATTTTAATGATGAGAAAATATATGAGCGAAAAGTTAAGGTACTAATAAGTTACATTCCTAAGTGATGCAAAAATAAATGATAAATTCAAGTAAAATTCACCTAGGAAGTAATTTCAAAGTGATGAAAAACATAAACAAGATCATATCAAGTTAAAACCCATCACACTTAAGTTTTTAGATGAAGAAAAACTAGTAAACACTCACAAAAAATAATTCTAAACTTAGAAAGGGATTTCAGATGCATTAGAATACTTCTGAAATCAAGAGATACAAATTGAGAAGAAGAAGAAGGTCCATCAGAATGTCTGAAAGTCAGGTCTGAAAGCTTCAGAGGGAGAATTCAACAGTTCAAAAGTTAGAAGGAACAATCAGAACTTAGTTCAGAAGCAAGGAAGTACTTTAGAGAATACTTCATGGATTGGAGAAAAAGCTTCTGAAAGGATTAAAGAAGATCTTAGTTGATGAGCCAAGAAATATAGATGGTTCGCAATCAGTCCCCGGCAGCGGCGCCAAAAACTTGATGGTTGCCATAACT
>JAYJMB010003452.1:0-14053 GCA_036873735.1 Pouteria campechiana
CAACCCTAAACCCATTCCTACACTCCAAAACTCAAGGATTCACACTCAAACTCTTCTTTTTCTATTCTATCCTTAGAGTCATCTCTCCCATTCCACTATTTATCATCTTCCTCAAGAAATTTTTCAAGTTGGTTGATAACTTTGTGCACATCTTTTGGAATCACAAGTAAGTTGCTTGGATCATCTCAACCTTTATTCTATTGGCTTTCTTGGTGAAGTGCTTTGCTTTTATGATGGTTTGAGAAGATTTGGAGTTGGATTTTTGTGTATGGACCCTAGTTGAATTTGTGCACATCAAGTATTTGGTGAATTGCTTGTGCCAAGTTGGGCGTGGTTTTTGTTGGGCATATGTTACAAAATTGCATGTGATAGGAGTGGGTGTGTATTGGGATTGAATTGGAGAAGTTATCAAATCATTTGTTGAGAAGATTCAATGTGCATGCTATGTGTTTGATGAAATGCCTTAATGAAGAAAATGACTTCATTCTTGTGGCATATGCATATATTTTTGTCGGTGCTTGTTGTTCTTTTAAAGTTAAGTGGACGAGTGTAGTTTGATTTTGAGGAAGCTTGGTAGAATTGATTCATTATGATTGCTCAAGTGTTGTGCTACTTCATTCCTTCTAGCACTGTTACCATGCCTCCAAGGAAATCTTTGTGTGCCGATCCCTCTAGGAAGAGAAGGATAAGAGATCATAATGCACCACTTATACCCACGTTCTTTAATGAATGAGTGGAAGAAATTTTCAACAATTCCATGCTTAATCACGAAGGTATAAGGGAAAGAGGCTTGGATACAACTTACACTAATATAGCCAACTTTATTCAAGGTCAGCATTAGAGTCCTTCATAGCTCAGCCAGAGGCGGCAGTGGTGCCACTATTTAGACAGTTTTATGCCAATGCCAGAGAGCAGTTCAGAACATACTCTAGGGAGCGAAAAGTATTGGTACATGGTTAGATAGCTTCTTTTGATAGAGCTACTATTAATCAAGCTTATGTGTTGGAAGAAATTAAAGTAGATGAATACTCTGCTTGGTTGGTACAAGGACTGGACTATAATGCTATTATTTCTTACCTTGCTCATTCTAACAGTAAGTGGAAGACTATGCATGATAGGGTAATTAGTTTTCCAAGAGGGTAGTTGGAAGGAACATGCAACGCATGGCATTGCTTCATATCAGCAAAAATGTTGCCTTCCGACCATTTATTTGAAGTTGCAAGGGAGCGAACTATTTTCAACTATGTCATTAAGACAAGGTTGTCTATTGATGTGGGCTAAGTGATTAAGTACTCCATCATCTCTTTCATCATGGAGAGACTCCCTAGTGGACTGGGATACCCTTCACTCATTTTTTGGTTGTGTCTCATGGCTAGAGTTCCTACCCCTGCTCAAGAGGAACTTCAACAACTTCTTCGAGTCATCAATGATGTAGTGATAGATTCATTTGAGAATACAACACATAGAAACACAAGGGCAAGTCCTTCATCTTCACCACCTAGCTCTATGCAGTAGAGGCCCTCAAGAGGTTCTTCTTCTAAAGAACCTTCCCTTGTCGATCTCCAAAATTGCCTCATAGGTGTTCAATGTTATACAAAGCAAATGATGAAGGACTAGTGAAAAATGTATAAGTATATGGTGGATCATAACAATGCCCTTACTACCATGGCCTAGAGCTGCAACATATCACTTGGTGATAGATCCATTGTCTTCCCACCTCCACTTACACTTCTTGATGTACCAAACGAAGATTCAACTTGGGTGCAAGATGACAGCTTAGAATAGTGATCCATTTTAGGAAATTCCTTATTTTTCACTATTTTGTTCTTCATTAAGAATAATATTTTATTTAAGTTTGGGGGTGTTTAGCATTTTATTTGTGTTTATGGATGTGTTTGTCTAAGTTTAGGGTTGTTACAATTTATTTATTTTGTGTGTCCTGTGTTTAGTTAATTTGGCTAGTTTGGATTTGCTTATGTGTTATGTTTAAATTTTTATGTTGACTTAGCTAAAGAAAATCCAAAAGCAACTATGCTAACATGTTGTAATTGAAAAGGATGGAATCTCCCTTGATGATCAATAACATATGTTGAGTTTTTGATTACCGTTGCACATTATTTAGAATGAAGAATCGATGCTACCTTGTGATTTAATGATTCTTATGATAAGTCCTTCTTTTTCATGATTGATGAAGATTTTATTGAGCACATGATGTTATGATCACGCAAAGTGTATGTTAATCAGTTGATGATTTTGTGAATTCTGTGACTTATTTCGGTTGACACAAGCATGCTAAAACTTATTTGATTATCCCTCAAGGTGAAATCCTAGATAACATGTTTACTTGGAAGTGATTTAGACATTCTTTGATTAGTTTGAGCCTTTCAAGCTAACCTAGAACATCATGTCACTAGTGTCCCCTTTAAACCTTCATGAAAGAATGGCATATGCAATACATGTAAAAGACGATTCGATTTTCTTTCTTTAGTCTCATCATCTAGACTCTTTTAGCTTGAAAAACCATGCTTGACCTATAAGAGATATATTCTATAGATATGATTGTTAGAGAGGTCTGAGTGAAGTAAAGGAAATTAAGTTTGGGGGGAATTGGAAAGAAGAAGAAAAAGGACAAAAAGAAAAGAATTAGTAAGGAATCATCTTTTAACTAGGGGAACCAAATCTCCATGAACTTAATAGAAAATAAGTTTAGGGGTGTAGTAGTAATATAGACCATAGTAGTTAGGTTCACATCCCAATGGATTCGAAAGAAAATAAGTTTGGGGTATGATAGTAATAAAGCCCATAATAATAAAAATAAAATAGAAAAAAAGAACCCCAAATGAAAAAAATTTAAGAGAGTGAACATTCATATGCAATTCCGTTATGTTCTCATACTTTGTGAATCCCTATTTCTATTCTTTGTCAGCCAAACCCAAGGCCCCATTACAAGTTTAACAAAGACATATTGATCCAAGTGAATAGTTTCATCTACATTAGTGGAGAGGGATTATAAAAAGCAAGCCTATGGAATGTTTTGTGAAGATCATTAAAATCACTGGTTTGCCCATTGTTGATTGAAAAGTATACATGTAGCATAAAATTGACATTACACACACATACACACATTTTCACTTCATGAAAGGATTGATGAAGCATGACTTTCATGAGATTATTTGGTAAGTGTATTGAATAATTTCTGAATTATATATACATGTGTAATTTATTTGGCATGTTACTAATTGATTAAGAGAAATTATTCTAACTAATTCATGAGTTCAAATTTCTAGTTTGCTCAAGGACAAGCAAATAAGTAAGTTTGGGGGTATTAGATGAGTGAATTTCATACACTTATATTACACATGTTTAAGTTTATTTATTGGAAAATTCTTCTCTTTTAGATGAATTTAAGGTTCATTTGTTGGATTTTATAGGTTCCTTAAAGATGGAAAAAGAATGAAAAAGAAGAAGTTCAAGTTTGGAAAAGAAAATAGCTACAAAAATGGAGTGAAAAAGCAAAACAAAGTAGGACAGCTAGCCAGCGCCAGAACCAGACACTACCTCTAGGCAGTAGGTTGACGTTGCCGGTGCCAACGGTGTACCATATTTTGCAGATTTTTTCGCAATTGTGTATTTTGTGGGATTTTAAGGAAAAACTTAGGGTTTTTAAAAGTTTTTTTTCACTTTCATTTTTATAGTTTTTCTTTGGGGTTTGGAGTAGTTTTTCGGGGAGATTTCTTATGGAGAAGAAGAAGGGATTGCAAGTAAGAAAGAAGAAAGAGAGAAGATGTTCTTTATTGATATCATCCTATCTCAGGGAGTTATTTTATTTTCTCTTATGAACTAAATCTCTTTTTCTAGGGTGAACATGTAGCCCTTTTTGATACTCTTTGTTACGGATTATTGGATATTAATAATACTAGATAATCTTGTTTCATTCATGATGCTGTTTGCAATGATTTAATTTATTTTATTGCTTTATCACTAATATTATGAGTTAGATTATGTACCAAAGCATGGTTAAGGTACACACCATATGCTAAATCATTCTATTTTGATTCTTATATTCTTGAACTTAATGAGTTTTCACCTCAATCAGGCTACACACCATATGTAATTGAAACAAGTGAAAGCACTTGATTTAAACCGACACACCTAACAGTATTAATCTTACTTTTGAAAGCATGAACCCAAGTGAGGCATTAAATTCAATATTTTATTGGCAAAGGGGTGTCATCTAGTGGTGAAATCAGATCCCTAGACTTCTTCTTTTTATTGATCTCTTTGCATTATCTTTAGTTATTTATTTACTTTTATTATATTAAGTTTTTGAAATTATACCAAACTTTATTCCATGTCTATTTAGTTATATATTTAGTAATTAATATTAATTAAGTTGGTTTGCCATTCTCTGTGGAATCGACCCTTACATTACACACTATATTGCTATACATCTGTACACTTGCAAGGAATTATAATTTGAACCATCGAAAAGAAAGAGGCAAGGTAAAGGATTAATGCAATGATCTAGAAAAGATGGAACTCAACATGTTGGAAACAGGGTTCGACATAACAATGCCTAGGAGTTACTGACTGATATGTATTTGGATAGAAAGTTGGGTGCTGCGGCACCCAAGCTGGGTACTGCAACACCCTTGTTGCTAATTGGAAGTGCATGTGGACAAAGTGTTAGGCGCTGCAGCACCCAGTGAGTGCAGAACTTTTGCGTATTTTTATCAATTTAATTATTTGTCCATGGGATGTCTTAATTGGTATGAAGGTGCACTTAAACCCTATTTTGGGGTTATTATAAGAAGGTATGGCAACTAGAACGAGGAAGGATTGGAGAAGGAGGAGGATCAAGTTTTTCTCAAAGTTCTTTTCTATCTCTTTACGAAGGGTGTTTCTCTAATTCTTTTCATGAATTAGTTTTCGTTTCTGGGGCTATGATGTAGCCCTCACAAATATTCTACATAAATTGAGGATGTTTGGTTATTCAGTTCACTATTATCATGTTTCATTCATTGTACTTAATTTAATCATTTGATTTATTTAATTGCCTAATCACCAATTTTATGAATTGAATTGATTGTATAAGACATGGTTATGGTACACGCCCATGAGATAGCTCTCTTGAATGAATGGATCGATAGTTATGGTACATGCCTTATGCTAAACTAGTCTATCTGGTTCCTTAAAGTTCTTTAGAACTTAATGGATTTTTAATCTTAATTACACTACATGCCATAGGTAATTTGATGTAATGCCCCACCCTTGGGCTATGTGATTTACCATTACCCTTTAATTTTCCCATTTTCAAGGGGAATATTCTACCAAAAATCGGTAGAGGCTACCTCTAATTATATAGATTTAAAACTGTGCATTCATTCATCAATCAAAACTTCAATAATTTAAAATAATGACATACCCATATAACCCACACAATTGCCCATAATACATACCTGCAACTGCCCAGAACCAGAGTCACCTCGTGATGGTAGACATATTGAGATAATACTAAATCCATCCAAATATCATACACGTTTATCACTATTATGACATGCTATTTCATTACTCTTTTACATAACCTGAACACATCAATAATTGAATTATTACAATTGTGACTGCATATGAATTTACATACAATGCACTCCAACTCTATTACTTATAAAACACGATAAAAATCATCATCTTTGGGCTTCCTTGCTTAACTTGTCCACTAAAAAATAGAATAAAAAGGTAGGAGCCCAAGCAAATTCAATAAGTAGGCTAAATAGAAAATAGTAGTAAAATAGCAGCATGTTCACAATTAGAACATGAATATATAGATCATAATGTAATCATACAAATATAATCAAGGGGCTCAAGTTCTCATCATTCCAATGAACCTATTTCACCATTCTATCATATCATATCTCACAAATCAAACATAAGAGTACATCCTATTTAGATTATTCTAATATCTCATGTCGTAAAAGTGCCATGAAGGCACTTCATATCATAATTGTGCCCTTCAGGCACAACATATACTATAACTATGCCATACAGTCATAGAACAATCTATGTGTCTTATTATGGAATATTTCCCATTCCATCGACATATACAATGACATCATATAGGAATCAACCTGCTATTGGGATTCATAATCCCCATCCATGCACATACTAAGGAATACTTACCATCCCTTTGTCTATACATCCATTTACATTTACATGCCATATTAACATCAATTAATACAACATAATGGGATATCTGCTATCCCCATCCATTCATACATGCACTTACATGTAATAAAAACAAGATTATGGGATATAAACCATTCTCAACAATCCATATATCATATACATCCATCATAAAACAAAGATTCATGGGATATCCTATATCCCCATTCATCCACACATGCTCGTATACAAACAAATACATACCACGGGATAATTACTATCCCCATTCAGCAATACAGTCAATTTGAAAATAGAGCCTACTTACCTTATTAAAGAGTAATTCCACAATTCCTTCAGTTTCATGATTGGGCATCCAATTCAATGTGCAGTTAATTCTACACATATAATGATTTCATTCACTTAGAAAGACCATTTGGCTAATTCATAAATAGTTCTTTATGCCTCTCAAATACATAATGACATTTAGTTTTAGCCATAGGGTCATCCAACTTCACCTTTCTTTTAATCATTTACTAATCATGCATTTAATGGAGTAAATACATTATATTACAATTGTTGTAGGATCATTCAATCACCTATGATTAGTTAGGAATACATTTTCTCAATTACCTTATAAATGTTCTCAGATTAATAATTTCCATAGAAAAATAAGTGAGGAGACTTTCGAGGGGACTTTCTTTCTAATAGCTCATGACCATAAGATAACATAATTATAAGTTAATTTACTTCAAGAATCTAATTAAGCTTTAATTCAATCATTTGGCTATTCCAATTTATTATGCACTAATCCCCTTTTTAACTTACACTTATGTTACCTTTTACCTCATAGGCAACCTTATAACCATAATTTCTTATATTTAAACCACCCTGACATATTACAATTAACCATTTAATCATTTTCCTCTTGGCAATTTCATACAAACCATGAAATTTCCTAAATTTTACTATCTATAAAAACTTAACTTAGCACGAATCATGATTTTTATGCTCAATTCACCTTTAAAATACCATGATTCACTAATTAACTATTTCCCCCATAATTCTACAACAAAATTCCATCATTCCTCAAAAGTTCATTATTTATGGATGGGTAGAAAGCCTAATAAGGTGAAAACATTAAATTGAATGGAAGCAAGTGGACTTACCTTCAAATCCATGCATGGCTTCTTCCTTAGCACATGAATCTGACTCTAAATCTCTAAAATCTTCCATCCTTTTTAACAAAATGGGTTTTCTTATTTTCTCCATCACCCACACAATGGATTTTGGTTTCTAGGAGCATAGATGATGGATTGAACTCTTAAACTAAGATTTGTGCCAAGAAAATTAAGCCAAACAGGGTTTATGAACAAGGGATTGGGCATGGGAAGAAGGAAAATGGAATGGGAAAGGGAGAATGGAATGGAATGACCCAAAAAGGTTGGTTCATCAACTTATAGTGTTGATTAGTGCCATGGCACCTGATTCGCTTCTAGCCACCTTGCCTTCATTTTGCCCTAGTACCACATTTTCCATTCAGGAGCTGTGGCGCCAACCCAACTACCCCACTTTTCTTCATTTTTGTCCACTTAATTTCCATCCTTTTTTGCTCATGTATATTTCACCTTTTAACCATAACATTTTCCACACAATTCTAGCATTAACATACACCATAATTTCTTTTAATTAATTCAAATCAAGTCCAAGATATCAAGTTTTAATCATGCTCGTCATATTACAACTTTTTCATAACTTAACCATTCATTTTCATGCATAGTAAAATAAAAATTTTCTTCACCACAATTCATCCCCATTTATAAATATATTAAAGTTACAAATTTCCTCTCAAATATTCATTCCTCTTTAATATTAATATTTGGACATCAGAAATCTCATTAAGGGCCATACTAATGCTCGTATTTCAGTCACTGTATAACTACTCCACTTTCGTGGAATGAATCCTTCTTTCAAACCTCATGAAATTACATGCACTTAATGTCCATATGAAATTCAACTCGCGTCCATCTGCTCCGTTCATCATTGTAATCAAATAAGAAAAATGCTCCCACCACTTTTAACACCTTGGGTGTTACCTTTGATGGTTGAAAATACTTGATTTAAACCCGCACACCTAATAGTAATAATAAAAATTAGATAGAATGAACCTCAGATAATGAATTGAAGCTAATATCCAAAAAAATAGGATAGGAGTAATGGTGATATTGGATCCCTAGACTTTAGCAACCTGAGAAATTAGTTTTTCTTTATTCACCATTCTATTTATTTTCTTATATCTTTGGATTTTATTTTACTTAGTTTGTTTTTCATCTTGTTGATTTAAGTTGTTTGACTAGATTAATTTGAATTTAATTTAATTTAATTAATTCTCTATAGAATCAACCCTTGTTTTTGTACACTATACTTTGGTTGACTTGTGCACTTGTGAAGCATTAGAATTTGATAAACAGGTTTTGGCATCATCGTAGAGGAATTGATTTCAAATTAATTTAATTAAATTAGTTGTAATTTTTCATTTATTTTATTAGTTGCCTAGTTTTATTTTATTTATTTATTTATTATTTTTTCTTTTTCAGAGTTGTGAATGCATGGAAGAAAATCACTCAAACCTAAATTAGTGCCTTTCAATGATTGCATTGATAAAGTATGGGTGGAGAGAACGTGCATAAGCAAAGTAGAAGAAGATAAAGTTGAATTGCATAAAAAGAAGAACAAATGAGAGAGAATATGGAAAATAGGGTGGCTCAACAAGCATAGCAATTAATGAAGGAATTTGCACATCCTACCATTAGAATATCACCTTCATGCTTTATCCTACATGATAATGCTAGGGATTATGAGCTCAAACATATACATTTTAATTTTCTTCCTTCTTTTCATGGTATTGCTGCAAAAGATTCTTTATCTTTCATGCATAGTTTTTATGCAACTATTCAAACTTTTCCTTTACAGGGACTTTTAGAGGATCAGTTGCACATGAGATGCTTTCCTTATTTTTAAAGAATGTAGTTAAAACCTAGTTTATGTCATTAACTCTTGTTTCACTAAAACTTAGGATGTAGTTTACAATAAATTCATCAATAAATTTTATTCTCATGCAAAACTACAGAATTGAGAGGAAACATAGCAACCTTTACTCGAATGGAGGGAGAGGCATTTCTTGAGGCTTAGGAGAAATTCAAAGTACTACTTATCCAATATCCTCACCATCGAAATCCTTTAGAGTTGTTGAATCAATTTTTTTATGATAGATTGACACAACCATGCCAAGCTATGGTTGATAATGCTATAGGAGGAGGATATTTTAGGGAACAACTAAAGCCTAGAATTGCATAGCAAAATAATGGAGAATGCCCACAATGACTGGTCTAAGAAGCTAGATGATGCGCTATCTACTTTCGAGACACCTATAGGAATGTCACCTTATAGGTTGGTCTATGGAAAGGCTTGTCACCATCCTATGGTGTTGGAACATTAGGCATACTGGGTAATGAGATAATTGAACATGGATATGGATGCAGCCAAGGAGAAGTGGCTTTTGCAAATTAATGAACTAGATGAATTTTGCAATGATGCATATGAAAAGGCAAAAATGTACAAGGAGTGAATCAAGGAATGGCATGACAAGCACATTTAGCGAAAAGAGTGTTCCTCGGGTCAGAAAGTGTTGTATACAATTCCAGGCTTCAGTTGTTCCCTGGAAAACTTAGAACAAAGTGGTCAAGCCCATTCATAGTAACAAAAGTGTTTCCTTATAGCATTGTGGAGCTTCATCATGAAGAGAAAGCAACATTTAAACTTAATGGACAATACCTAAAGCCATACTATGAGGAAGTTGTTGATCACCTCAAGACAATCATCAAAATCAATTGACATTGACAGAGAAAAGGTCTAGCGGATGACTATAACTTAAGCACTTCTTGGGAGGAAACCTAAGTTTCTAAACTTTTTATGTTTCAATTTGCATTAGTTAGTTGTTAAGTGCAACTTCAATAAAAGTAAATTTTCTTTTAGCAATAGTTTTAGTTATCCAAGTTTTAGTTTGAACATGCATTAGATAGTTAACTTCACTCATATTATAGTTCACTTCACTCATACTAAAATGCAGTAACCTTGAATTTTTAGTTGAGCACATTGTGGAAGAATTCCAATCATCAAGGGGTGGATACATTCCATCAAGTCTAAGCACTCTTTTGGAGGCCATATGAATAAATAAGAAATTCTATTTAAATAAAGACAACAACTAAGTGGAGACAAAAGGAGCATATGGATCACAAAGTGGAGGCGGCAAGTCAGTGCCATGGCATCCAATTTTGGTGTTGTGGCACTCCATTTTTACCAAGGTAGCATGTTTCATCTAGCAAATCAATGCCGTGACATCCATTTGATTTGGTATGAACTAATTGATTCTAGCAACTCAATGCCACAACATCAATTTGATTTGGTATGAACTAATTGATTCTTGCAACTCAATGTTGCGGCATCAATTTGATTTGACATGAACCAAGTGATTCCAGCAACTCAGTGTCACAGAATCAATTTGATTTGGAATGAACCAGGTGATTCCAGCAACTCAATGTCGTGGCATGTGTTTCTAGTGCTATAACATCAATGTGATTTGGAATGAGTTACAAATCTTCCAACAAGTCAGTGCCACAACACTCAAAACCAATTCCACGACACTCATGTTATGTGTCCAAAGAGCCACCCAAACAGTGTCGATGCTGCTGCACCCAAAACAAGTACCATGGCACCCAGCCCATTTTCAAATATAACACCTCCTCCTTTCTTGCCTATTTTGAACGGGTCATTCATATCCTTGAGACACCATTCCCCTTCCAACTATTCGTACAACCTCTCCTCTCTCTTGAAATTTCACACACCTCCTCCTTGCACTTCACAACATTGCATCCTAAACTTCACCCCTCCCTCTCTTACAAATTCACAACCTTCTTCTCCTTCATCTTCAATCCAAGGAGGTGGGAAGACAAGGGTTTCAAGGTCAGTTTGAAATTTTTGTGCAAGCATAGATGTCATGTAATTTTGTTCCCAATTAGGTGTTGTTTGTGTTGCAAAAAATCCCTCTTAATGAAAATTGAAAGAAACAGCAAACAAACATTGTGTTAAGGCATGAAGTCTCATGTATGCATGTCAACTTTTGAAGATATGCCTCTTTAAAAATGAAGTTCATTGGATAACAACATTTGGGGTATTTTGTGTTGGGAATTTGTTATTGCTAAGGGTGAATGGAATTGTTGCAGATCAGGGGTGAAGTGGACTTTGTCTTGTATGTGAAGTTGCTCTCCTTTATGAAACAAGGTTGTTGTGTTGAGCATGTAAGTGTTTGATAAATGGCATTAAAGAAATAGAGAATGAATCCTTCACAAAGTGCAGCAATACAACTCACCTTTGTAAGTGTCGCGGCTGCAAATGGTACCAAAACTCCATCGTCGGCAAGAAATGCATCCAAGAGAGGGGTTTTCATAACCTAATAAAACGTATCAAACAAACTATAAGGAAAATATACCAAAATGAATTTGCCGAGCAACCAAGTGCAACCCTTGTTCCGATCATATCGGAATTTTATGCCAATGCAAGGGAACACAAAAATTTGAAAGCATTGGTAAGGGGCAAGTGGGTTCCTTTTGATAGCCACACAATCAATCAAGCCTATCAACTACCAGACTTACCTGAAGACAATTACTCCAAGTTGAAGAATCAAGGGCCTGATTTTGAGGAGCTAATTAGCATCATTGCAAAGGAAGGCACACAATGGAAAACATCTAGACATGTGGTGATTAGTTTTCCTAGTTTGAGGCTACATAATGTGGGAAAAGTCTGGCACTACTTTATTTCTATGAAGCTAATGCCTTCATATCATGTTTCTGGAGTTTCCAAGGAATGAACACTACTAAATTATGCCATACAGACTGGTTTATCTATTAATGTTGGGAAAGTCATCGAGGCTTCCATTTTGAAAATAGCAAAAGGATTGAAAACTACAAGAGGCTTTGGTCACTCATCGATAATCTATGATCTCTGTTTATAGGCAAGAGTGGTGACCAGCCCATCCAAAGAAATCTAGCATCCCAAACCTCCTCTTACTCTAGACATGATGAGGAGATTGGCCAAATCAAGGGTCTCCAATGAAAATGATATTCCAAGTCCCAACACAGCACACCCCAGCACTTTGCAACCAAGGATGTCAAGGCAGACAGGAATTTCACAATCTATTAACTATACTACTAAAATTTTAGACTTGCATGATGAAGTTTGACAGATCAACAAGTGACTTGATCAGGATTTTGCCAGACAGGAGCAGCTATCTAATTACACGATGCAAGTCCACATCGCTTTGGCTCCAACGCTCCCCACTCAATCTGGTAATCTAATCCAGCTTCCTCAACATCCAGTATTTCCCTCTTATCCATTTGTGGCTACTTTAGAGACTACAAATGGAGAGGAAAATGAAGATGAAGAGGATGATAAAATGATGAGGAAGATGAATATGATACTAATGATGAGGAATGAGTCATTCAAGGATGTCATTGCTCTCACATTTCACTCTTACATTAAGGACAATATTGTTTTAAGTTTGGGGGTGGTAGTTTCTTGTTTCTCTTAGTGTTGTTATTAGTTTAGTTTATTTAGGTTTTTGTTGTAACCTTTATGTGTTTGTTCTGAAAGTAGTTTCTTTTGGAGTTCCTAGCTTGTGTTGTTTGTTTTATGTTTTCCATATATGTATATATATAAGTTGGTTCAGTTATATGATATCAATGATAAGAGTTTGATGCATTGAATATAGCTTCTGAAAAATGAAAAATGCCTGCTTAGTCTGTGTGCTTAAGTTGAACACTTGTTTAACTTTATTTAAGATTCTCTATTCACTTGAACACTTGGACATATTGTTTAACTACTTGTGTACTAAGATATGGTTTAGGTAATTGTGCAAACATGATTCATTTTGAAACTCTAAAACTTATTTTAATCATTGTTCAAGGTAAAACTTTAATGACAAATCATTGAGAAAATGATTTAGGCTTTTTGGGTCAATTTGAGTCTTTCAAGCTAACCTAATATATCATTGCCACTAGTATTCCCATTGAGCTTTAATGAAAGAATGACATATGCAAGGCATGTAAATGACCACCATTCGACTTTTCCTTCTTCAACCTTATCATGTGTACCCTTTAAGCCTAAAAGACCATGTTTGACCTATTAGGAGACATTAGCGATGCACATGGTTGTTAGAAAAGTATTAAAGAGCCAAAGAAGACAAGTTTGGGGGTGTGAAAAGAAGAATGCCAAAAAAAAGATAAAGGGATGACAAAGAATAAATAAGGATTCATCTATCATTTGGGGGGATCACATCTTGCAATTCAAAAGAAAACAAGTTTGGAGGTGTGATCGTAATACAACCCACATATATATTTATATATGCATACAAACAAAAAGTGCAGTTACTTGTGATGAAAACTTAAATCTTTATGTTTGTACTTTGTGAATCCTTTATCGGTTTCTTGTTAATTAAACCTAAGGCCTAGTTTCATGCTTAATAAGACCTACTGATTCTTAGTGATAAGTTTTTAAAATTAGTGGAGAATGATGAGAAAGATGAGTTTATGGAGTAACATGACAAATTCTTTCAATTGTCAAAATTCTATACAAGTCACAAGTGAATAAATGACATTCGTTATATCTTATGCACACACATGGGGAATCAAGAGTAAACTAGAACTATGCTTGGTTGAAATTCAAGACATGTATTGCCTTTTGAATTTTTCTCTAAGTTATATGCATGTGATTGATGAGAATGCAAAATGTCATATTTTATTCTCCTAATACTTCATCTTTTGCACCTATTTGATTCCTAAAT
>JAYJMB010003453.1:0-14051 GCA_036873735.1 Pouteria campechiana
CTCATTGGTGTTCTACATCTTTTACCATCGTCAATGTTGAATTTCTTTAGAAGTTCTTTTGTATACTTGACTTGGTGGATGAAAATTCCTTATTGTTCTTGTTTGATTTGTAGTCCCAAGAATATGTTGAGTTCACCCATCAAGCTCATTTCAAATTTTTCCTGCATGGTCTTTGAAAAATCTTAGCAAAGGTTTTCATTAGTTGCACTAAATACTATTCATCAACATAAATTTGAACTATATCTTTCTCTAGATGCTTAATGAAGAGTGTAGTATCCACTTTACCCTTTGACAAACCTTTTGTAATTAGAAATTTGATTAGCCTCTCATACCAGGTTCTAGGAGCTTGTGTCAAATCATAGAGGGCTTTCTTGAGTTTGAATATATGATTTGTATAATGTGAGTCTTCAAACCCAGGGAGTTGTTCTACATATACCTCTTCATTAATCAAATCATTCAAGAATGCACTTTTTACCTCTATTTGACATAGCTTGAAATGTACATATGATGTAAATGCAAGAAGCATTTTGATGGCTTCAATCCTTGCAACAGAGTCATATGATTCTTCAAAGTCAAAGCCTACTTCTTGACAGTACTGCTTTGCAACTAATCTTGCCTTATTTCTTACCACAATTCTTGATTCATCCAATTTGTTCTTGAAAAGCCATTTTATTCCTATAACAGATTGATGGTTCAGTCTTCGAACAATAGTTCACAAATCATTTCTTTTAAATTGATCCAATTCTTCTTATATAGATAAAATCCATTTCTCATCTTCTAATGCTTGATCTATACAAGTTGGTTCTAATTGAGAAATGAAAGCAAAATTGCCATATATTTGGTGA
Source organism: Pouteria campechiana (assembly GCA_036873735.1). Taxonomy (NCBI): domain Eukaryota; kingdom Viridiplantae; phylum Streptophyta; class Magnoliopsida; order Ericales; family Sapotaceae; genus Pouteria; species Pouteria campechiana. Next base: position 846 of record JAYJMB010003453.1, read on the forward strand.
TAGGATGATCTAGTTCTAACTCTATCAAATGCATCACCATAAGTATTCATAAACCTCTAATCTTTGGGAAGAGATGAGTTACCTTCATCATTTACCTCTATTGTGGATGGTTCAGCTTCATCCATTATTATCTCTAATAGTGTAGCTTCTACTTGTTTATCTTATAATCTCAATTTGTCCATACTTAATGGAGAATTATCTGTCTCATCTTCAAAATCTCTATTTCTTTTCATGGAATTAGTATGTTTATCAAATTTGACATGGATGGATTCCTCTACAATCTGAAGTCTCAGGTTGTATACTCCAAATGCCTTGCTAATAATAGAATAACTTAGAAATATTCCTTGATTAGATCTACTATCAAATTTTTCAAGGTTTTCTTTACCATTGTTAAGAATAAAGCACTTACAACCAAAAGTATGAAAATAAGAGATATTTGGTTTCTTGCCATAGTATAATTCAAATGGAGTTTTGTTGAGTATGGATCTAGCGAAGATTTTGTTAATAATGTAGCATGTGGTGTCCATTGCTTCAACCCAAAAATACCATTTCAGGCTATATTCACTCAACATTGTTCTCGCCATCTCTTACAAGGATCTGTTCTTCCTTTCTACTACTCTATTTTGTTGGGGTGTTCTTGGTACAGAGAAAGCTTGAAGAATTTTATTATTTTCATAAAAATTAGTGAATCTATGATTTTCAAACTCTCCACCATGATCACTCCTTATAGCAATAATGTGAGAGCTTTGTTCATTCTATACACATTTGTTAAATACTTCAAAGAATGAAAAAGCTTCATTTTTAGATGCTAAAAACATTACCCAAGTAAATCTACTATAGTCATCCACAATAACATATGCATAATATTTTCCTCTAAGCCTTCTAGTTCTTGTTGGTCCAACTCAATCCATATGTAGCAACTGAAGGGGTTTGATTGTGTATACTTCTTTATTTGACTTAAATGATTATTTTACTTGCTTTTCATAAAAGCATCACACAACTTATTATCAAATTTAAGTTTTGGTAAGCCAACAACTAGATCTTTATTATATAATCTTTCAATCAAATTTTTTTTGGCATGTCCTAGCCTTTTGTACCACAAATGGGTTCATTGTCATTTACAATAAGACACTTAGCTTGAATATCAGAAAGAACAACAAAATATATATTTTCATGTCTTCTACCATATAATATAACTGATTGAGACTTATCCCATATAGAACAAAATTAAGATTCAAACACAACTTTATAGCCTTTGTCACAAAACTGACTTACACTAAGAAGATTGTGTTTCAATCCTTCTACTAGAAGCACATCTGAAACTGTACTAGGTAGTGGTTGGCTGACCCTACTGATCCCAACTACTCTACCTTTATCATTATCACCAATGGTTATTATTCCACCAGATTTCATTTTCAGCTCTATGAACAACTCCTTCTTCCCTATCATGTACCTTGAGCAACCACTATCGATATACCATATGCTGCTCTTTGTGGCTCTCAAGCACACTTGCATGGATAAAGTTAACTCTTAACTTTTAGCACCCATTTGAGAATCATTCTAGGTGATATAGTTGAAGATAGCATTGGTACCCATTATTTCTTAGACAATACTATTTTAACTAAAGGAGATTGGGTTGCATTTGGTACATTTGCAATTTTCTTTGGAACCCAAATCGTAGTCTATTTAGGCTTGAATTTTCTGTGTTGCTATTGTCCACCTCTTTTCTTTGGTTTCATTCTTGATCGAGTGGAAGTTAATGTCTTTTTTGGAGCATTATTCTTAGGTACTACTTGCTCAAGTATGTTATTAGTGTTATTATTACTCTTGAGCTTGGAATTTTCTTCCTTCATTTTGGAGCAGTCATTTTGTAATTCTTTTGAGCTCCTTTTTAGTCTCTTTGTACTTTTCTTTTTGAATCATGAAATCTGAATATAATTCTTCTATCATTTCTTCATGACTATGAGTTTCAGAATCAGAATTTACCTGCTCTTCATGGATTGTCATGAAACTAATTCCCGTATGAAGTTCATCTTGATTACTTTTGTTTGGAGAGAGTTGGCTGATTTGAGCTTCATGTTCTTCTGCTTCTTCACTCTCACTTTCATTTATTATGTTCTCTAGCATTTCCAATGCTGCTAGAGCTTTCTTTTTCTTTTAGAATTTTCTATTTTTCTGTTGTTGTTGTTATTATTGTTGCTATTATTTCTATCAAAATATAAGTTGTACCTCTTATTTTTCTGATCATTTTATCTTTTGTCTAGTTCTGGACAATCAAACATCATGTGTATAGATTTCCTATAATTTTAACAGGTGGGTAGTTCTTTCTTTCTGTCATTTCTCCCAAAATTATTCCTTGAACTATTTTCAAAATTTTTCTTCTTTAGCATGGATTTGAATCTTCTTGTAATCATTATCATCTCCTCGTCTTCATCTCCACTTATCGATGCATCAGTTTGAGATTCATCATTTTCTAACTTAGCTTTAAGAGCAATTGCTTTCTTGCCCTTTGGTTTTTCTCTATTTCCTGCTTCATTTACACCTAATGATTTATAAGAGAACCCATAAGCTCTTCTAGACTCATTGTGTCCATATTCCTTGCTTCCTGGATTGCTGTCACTTTGGGCATCGATTGCTTTGATAATGATTGAATTTTCTTTACCATTTTGGACTCTACATACTTTTCTTCAAAATTTTTTAGCTCATTTGTTATCTTTTGAAATCTTCTAAATATGTTTGAGATTGACTCTGTCTCCTTCATGTTGAAAGCTTCATATTCCTACAAAGGAAGATTTATCTTAGTTTCTTTTACTTATTTTGTGCCTTCATGTGCAACCTCTAGTTTATCCCAAATTTCTTTTGCTACATCACAAGAGGATATCTTGTCATACTCCAAGGATGTAAGAGCACAGTAAAGGCAGTTCTTTGCCTTAGCATCTTTTTCGGCTGCTAGGATATCCTCAATAGTATATTTAACTTCAGTATTTAGGACAATCATTCCATCTTTGATGGTTTTCCAGAGTTGATAATCTGAGGCAGTCAAAAAAATTTTCATTCTCATCTTCTATTAGCCCTAGTTTGTACTATCAAATGGTGGAGGTCTAGAAGTAGATTGACCTTCACCAGTGGTGTTATGAAAATAACTGGCCATTGAGATCTCTTCACAAGTTAGTCTCATTCAGATGGTGACTCAAGAGGGGGGGGGGATGAATTGAGTCTTTGAAAATTTTGTCCAAATAATGATTAAAGTGCAAGGATAAAGAAAAGACTAATAACATAATACACTTAGACTGATATTTTTATAGTAGTTTGGTCATTCACTTGGGTTCCTACTCCACTTCTCTAAGTTAGTCTTTTCTATTAAACTAAGGTTCCACTAGAACTCTCTTTGATCAGTACCCTTCTAATCAAACAAATATTCTTGTTGGTTTTCAAGCTCACCAGCTAACTTATACAAATACAAAACAACTATCCTACTTGGTTTCACTATATAGAAGCAAGTCCTTGACTTTTATAGATATGTAGAAATAAATGTGTACAAGTATTGATGCCTCTAGCAGGCTGATTTTGTATGAAGTTCAAAAGTAATAAACATAATTAATATAATAATAAAGCAATAAGATTCAATCTCCAGAAGTGGTTGAATGAATGACTTTGAATGCTTCTTTGAATGAGTTGCAATGGAGTTGAAATCGTGGACGAAAAGCCTTAAAGATTTAGAAAATGCTCTCTTTTGTTTCTCAAAATGATCTCCTTGATTTATTCATTCTTACTTAAGATTTATTCATTCTTACTTAACTTCTTTAATATTGAAACATCTAACTTTCTCTATTGTGGTGGGTGAGAATCATTAAATGTAGAGAAACATTCGAATTTATAACCATTATACTTTTCAGTGAAGTTTCTGAGGCTATGAATCAACATCAGATCCTCCAAGCTTTTAAGTGGTATGAACTTTCTCGCATGGCTCACATGTTGTTGTCTCTTCGGATGCACCGAAGATATGTTTCAGAGGCTCCAAAGTGGCGTGATAGCAGCAACTCACATCGGGTTTGTAGAATTTGACTCCAAAGGAGGTCACTGGCTCCAAAGAGCTTAACCTATTGCTGTGAAGGTGATGAGTGAATTTTAGTTACTTATATTTTGTATTTTTAGGCTTAATTCTATGCAATCTTTAAGTAGTTTGATGCCAATTTCATAAGTTTTAATTGTGTGTTTAGATTATTGGAAGATTGGAAACAAGGAGAGAAAGCAAGCAAATATGGAGGAATAAAGTAGTGATGGAAGGCAAATGAAGCAGCAAAGGAGAGGAGCTGAAGCAGCAAGGGGGTAGGATGATCAACGTGTTAGTGCTGCCGGCGCTAGCGGCTGATCAAATCATAGATTAATTAATTTTTTTAATATTATTTTATTATGCAAAAAAGTTACATTTTTAAGCCCTATTTTTAATAGTTTTGGGAGTCCTAGAGGAGGGAGTCTAGGGTTTTTCTTGGAGGCTACTCAGAGGATTTTTGGAGGAGCAAAGAATGAGATTCGAGAAGAGCAAAGGGATTTTAGAAGGCTAATTACAGTATGATGTTCTTCATGAAGGGAGTATCTTTTATTTTCTTCATGAATTAATTCCTTCTTTCTAGGGTGAAGATGTAGCCCTTTTTGATGAAACTTGTTATTTGGATTATTGATTATTTAATGCAAGTCTATATTTTTATTCATGGGTTTTATTTCAATCTTTCAATTTATGTGATTGCTTGATCGCCAATTTCATAAATCTTGTTGATTGTCTATGCATGGTTAAGGCACCCACCTAACACAAAACCATGAGCTTCCTTGAATAAGAAGAGTAGAAGGTTAAGGTGCACACCTAACGCATAACCATTCTAGTTGGTTCATAGTTCTTGATTGTAATGGGTTTTCACCTCAATTATACTATACACCATAGGTAATTGGAATGAGTGGAAGCACTTGATTTAAACTGGCACACCAAATGGTAATAATCATATCATAGAAGGAACGAACCCAAGCAAGCATTGAATCCAATATCCAAATAGCAAGGGGAGTCAATAAGTGGTAAAATCTGAGCCCTAGACCTTTGCCACTTCACATTTATCCTATATCATTCTATAGTTCTAGATTTCTGATTATCTTTTTAGTTTTGTTATTCTTATTAGTTTAAACCAACAATCCATCTTTGCAAAGTTAATTTTACTTAGTAACTCAATTTAATTAAATTAGTTTGTCATCCTCTATGGGATCGACCCTTACTCGTACACATTGTACTGCTATATAATCATGCACTTGTGAGGTATTATAATTTGAGCTATCAAGTTTTTGGCCCCGTTGTCGGGGATTGGCTCCAAATTGATTTAATTAAGTTTAGTTATAATTCCTCTTTTTGTTTTTATATATAATTGTATATAAAGTTTTTGACTTCTTCTTTCTTTGTTTTTATTGAGCTGTGAATGCAAGAAAGAAGTATTGGAGGGAGAACATTTTGAAGGACTTAAGTTAGAGCTTGCCAAACAGATGGAGAGGATGTGGCCATTGAGTTTTGCAAAATTCTCAAGACAAGCTAATGCAAAGAATTTCTACAACCAACCACTCCATGATAATCCATATCATGGTTGGAGTAGTCATTCTAATTTTTCATGGAACATTGATCATAATCATATTCAAGTTGGGACTTATTTTCAACCAAAGAAGCCTACTCTAGAAAAGACATTGCAAAGTTTTATCTAGGCAACCCAAACTTGGTCTTAGAATGCTAAAATAAGGTTCCAAATTACTGCATCAAGTTTTTATAATGTAGAGACAACTATTAAAAACATGGAGATTCAGTTGGGGCAAAATTTAGAGGCTGTGCAGAGTGACATATGTAGAAAGCTATCAACTTAGCCCAAGCAAGTGAAAGTAATCACAATAAGTGGAGGTGGTAAGGTAATAGATGATAAAGTTGGTGATGTGATTAATGATTCTGATATTTTTTCAGATGATAAGGAGGAGGTGACTTCTAGGAGAGCTGTGTTCCCAATTCTTAATCCTCCACTCAACTACAAGCCACCACCACCTTATGACCCACCTATACTATTATTTCCTAGGTGTATGTTGCAGAACAAAGTTGTTAAAAAACCTTTCCATGGCAATGAGCAAATTCAGGCTTTAGATGTTTTCCCCATGAAAATGCTAATGAGCTGATTGAAAATTCTAATGAAGGCTAAAAGGAGGAGATCGAAGAGAAATATGAACTAGTGCTATTGCCTCATTCTTTAAGGTACACATTTATAGGCAATGATTTAAATTTTCTAGTGATTGTTTCTTCTTCTTTTACAGGTATGGAGGAGGACATGCTAAAGTAATTCAAAGATCATACTGTGATGTTTGATTTTTTTAAGGAGATGGAGCTGTCCAATGAGAACAAGAATTACTTATTGGATGGAATGATTATGGAGTTTTTAAGAGAGCACCAATACACAATTGAAGCAGCACAAGTTGAAGGAGATGAATTAGAAGATACTGTATCACTCAACAATGTTTTGGGCGCACTAAAATTTTACAAGCCACTACCAAGTTTCAAAGAACTAGATCACAAAAAGGCCAAATTTCAATTCAAAGATGGAAGGTCATATTTGGGCTGAGACTTTAAATCAAGTGCTTCTTGGGAGGCAACCCGAGCTTTTGAGTTTTTATTTTTCTTTCAATTAATTTGAGTTATTAGGAAAAGTTAATCTTTTTTGCTTTAGCTGATAGGTTAGCATTAGGGTTGTTTACTTAAGTTATATTTTGATTTTTTTTATTTCCATTGAATAGTTTGCTCTTCTGTATTACTGACTAGTTGAAAAACATGGAAACAAGGGAATTAGATGCAAAACTAGTGAAGATTTTAAGCAAGGATCACATGATGCAAGTGATAGAGTTGTGGACCAAATCAAAGTGATTCATCAAAGTCTTAAAGAAGGGAAGCAAAGTACATCAAGTGTTAAAGCCAAAAATTATCACAAGATGCCAGAAGAGAGGGGAAGCCAAAGAAGGCAGCAAATAGCACCGTTAGCATCGAGGTAAGTTTAAAAAAAAAAATTTGGTGCAAAAGGGGTAACTGGTGGTGCTGCAGACACCCAAAGCTACTTAACCCCACCTCCTTTCCCTTCCTCTCTCCAAACCCTAAATCCCTTATTTCCCCATTTTCTTCTCCACACTTCAACCCTTTCCTCCCCCAATCAAACACCTCCAATTTCACCACCAATCTTACTCTTTAAATCTCCCAAATACATCATTCCTCTTCCATCTCTCTCATTCCCAAATCTCTACTCCGCCTATTCTTCTACAAGTCATCTTCCCAAGTTAAGTTCTTAAAGAAACTTGAGGCTTGAAGAAACCAAGGTGAAATCCACTCATTTTTACTTCAATGCATTCTTCTAAATTATCTTTTGTTATTTCCAATGGAAAAATATGGGTTTATGTCATGAAAAGGTGGGTTTCCATGTTGCACATGAGGTGTTTGATAAATTGCTTGAGAGATGGGTGCATTGATTTTAATGGCGAAATCCATTCTTTGATACCTCATTGATCCTTTCTTAATCTTTTCTTATGATTTTTAAGAAAAGAAGATGGAATTTTATGATGGAAAGATTGGTTTTTCAAATTTCTTGTTTGGTGTTCGACGAAATGTTTGAGAGAAGGTTATGTTGATTTTCAAAGTGGAAATTGTGCAATGATGTGTGTGAATATATATGCTTAGAGTGGTGTGAAGTTTGTGGGATTGTGAAGTGAATTTGTCCATATCTTGAAAGTGTTTGGAGTATGATCTATGAAGGTTCATTTTGAACTCATTGTGCATGTGCATACACTTGGTTTTGAATCTATGAATATGGCTTGTGGGGTGAATTTCCAATTGTACTCCTAGTGTTTAATAGAATGTTTGGCTTCTACATTGTTGAATTTCCATGCCTAATGCTTCATGATTTGTTTATGAGAGTGTTGTCATGCTTGAAAGATGCCTTGAAATTGTGTTGAATGAGATGCTTGGTAGGTGTTTGTTGTAATACCTATGGAGAAAGTTGCATTGAGATGAGACTTACTTGAGTATACTCAATTGTCTATATGGTTCTAACGTAGCAGTGAAGTGCTTTGGTGTGAATTGGGATTTGCTATGTTTTAATTATTTATCATATTGAGCTTCAAGTGTTCTCTATTTTCATGGTTTGTCAGTATGCCTTAACAAAGACCTACATCTTCTAGCCAATCAAGAGACAAAGGGTGGAGTTTGAACCCACGTTTGTCAATGAACATGTGGAACAGCTATACGTCACTACCATTGTAAATCGTGAAGGGATACATGAGAGAGGCATTGACATGACATGCTATGACATCCAGAACAACATCACCCAATGGCAGTGGTGGAGATTTGTGGCTTAACTTGATCTGGCTATGATTTCATTGGTGAGGGAATTCTATGCCAATTCTAGAGCACAATATTCGGTGGATCCCAATGAGAGCAGAATTCTTGTTAAAGGGAAGATAGTTTCATATGATAGATCTTCTATCAACCACTGTTTGGGTTGGAAGATATTGAAGTGGATGACTATACTACATGGCTTGCGCAAGATTCTAATTTTGATGTAGTCATCTCTCATTTAGCTAGGACAAGCAGCAGATGGAAGATGCAATTTGAAAAAGTAATCAGCTTTCCATGAGGTCAGTTGAGAGCATTCGCCTGAGCATGGAACTATTTTATTTCTGCTAAATTGATGCCTTCTAACCATGTTATAGATGTTACCAAAGAAAGAGCTCTACTAAATTTTGCTATCATGACATGGTTGTCTATTGATGTGTGGAGGGTGATAGAGCATTCCATCACTTCTTTTCTGACTGGAAAGTTGACAAGCAACCTTGGCCATCCATCCCTAATTTTTCAATTGTGTCTCATGGTGGGTGTTTTTGTCAAACCACAAGAGGAACTTTAGCCACCACTCCCTCTCATAGATGATGCGGTTATGGAACAATTGGAAAGGACTAGTGGTTCAAGCCAAAGAATGGGTCCATCTTCCAGTGCCCCAGGTTCTTCCCAGCAGAGACGATCAAGACATTCCCAGAGCAGTACACCCACACTAGCTAGTCTACAAGACTAGATTTCAGACATGCGGGATTCCAATGAGCACTGGCAGCAATAGACAACACTGCAGATTAACTTCCTAATGGATTATGCTATGGTAATGCAGTCTATGTTTCAGAACTACAATTTTTTTCAGGATGCAGGCTCAGTTGTCCTTTCCACTCCTCCAATTTTTCAACCAATCCATCCACCAACTGATAATGATGAGTCAGATGCCTCCTCTAATGAGTAGTCTGACATGTTTTAGAGAAATCATTGGTTCTATTGTTTTATTTCTCACATTGAGGTCAATGTTTAGTTCAAATGTGGGGGAGTAGTTGTGTGTTTTTTTTAGGTTTTATGTATTGTTTAAAGTGTTTTGTTTGAGTTTGAGTCCATTGAGTCAGTTGTTATGAGATTTACATTATGAATATCAAGATTTGCCTCCAAAAGCAATTGTTTGCCAATGTGTTGAAATTAATTAGGATTTTTTTTTCTTATTAATTACTAGCATGATGAGTTTTTGATTACCATTGCTTATAATTTAGGAAGAAGGATAAGCATTCCTTGTGATCTACTTAATCTTGTAAAAATTTCTTCCTTCCTCATTATTGTGGAAAGTTTTCATGCACATTATGTCATAATCCTACAAAGTGTATGCAAATTAGCTGACAATGTTATGAATTCATTGAATCATTTTGATTGCAATAAGCATGTTAGAACTTGTTTGAGTATCCCTCAAGGCGAATCCTAGACAACATGTTTACTTAGAAGTGATTTAGGCATTCTTTGATTAGTTTGAGCCTTTCAAGTTAACCTAGTACACTCATGTCACTAGTGTCCCCATTGAGCTTTATGAAAGATTGGCATGTGCAAAGCATGTGAAAAACAACCATTCAAATTTTCTTATTTAGCCTCATTATCCAAACCTATTTCACCTGAAAAACCAGGTGTACCTATTAAGAGACATATTTTATGCTATGGTTGTTGATAGGTAAGAATGAAGCAAAAGAAGATCAGTTTTGGGGTGCAAAAAAATTGAGTATGCCACGATATAGAAAGAAAACAAGGGACAAAAGAAAAACAAGTAAAGTAAAGAATTATATTTTGAATGGGGGGATCACATCCCAGGAATTAAAAAGAAAACAAGTTTGGGGGTGTGATAGTAATATAGCCCAGAATTAAGGCAAAATAGAGAGAATCTCAACAAAATTTAAGAGAGTGAACAATCTTGTGCAAGTTTATTATGTCTCTTATTTTGTTAATCTTTGCTTCCTTTCTTTGTGAGCTAAACCAAAGGCCCCATTATAAGCTTAGCTAAGACCTATTGATCCAAGTGAATAAGAGTTGTCTACAAGGGTGAAGAGGAATTATGAAAAACAAGCTTATGATTTTTCTTATGAAAATCATTAGAATCATTAGTTCATATATTCTAAGTTGACAAGTATGCATGGAGCAAAAGAGTGACATAGCACACACATTCACAATTTTCACTTCATGATAGGATTGATGAAGTATGAGTTTCATGTAATTATGTTGGAAGTGTTTTGACTAAGTTTTGAATTATGTGTACTTGTGTAATTTGTCTAGCATGTGTTTGATTATTTGAGAGAGAGCTTATTTTAATTATTTCACTATTCTGGTGAAGTAGTAAGGGGGCGAGATGATCAGCATGTTGGCACCACCGATGCCAGCAGTTGATCAAATCGTAAATTAATTAATTTTTTTAAGTTACATTTTTAAGCCTTGTTTTAGTAGTTTTGGGAGTCTTGGAGGAGGGAGTCTAAGGTTTTTCTTGGAGGCTACTCAGAAGATTTTTGGAGGAGCAAAGAAGGAGATTTGAGAAGAGCAAAGGAATTTTAGAAGGCTAATTGCAGTATGATGTTCTTCATGAAGGGAGTATCTTTTATTTTCTTCATGAATTAATCCCTTCTTTCTAGGGTGACGATGTGGCCCTTTTGATAAACCTTGTTATTTGGATTGTTGATTATTTAATGCAAGTCTATGCTTTTATTCATGGGTTTTATTTCAATCTTTTGATTTGTGTGATTGCTTGATCACTAGTTCCATAAATCTTATTGAATGTCTATGCTTGGTTAAGGCATACACTTAACGCACAACCATGAGCTTCCTTGAATGAGAAGAGTAGAAGGTTAAGGTGCACACCTAACTCACAACCATTCTACTTGGTTCATAGTTCTTGATCATAATAGGTTTTCACCTCAATTTTACTACACACCATAGGTAATTGGAATGAGTGGAAGTGTTTGATTTAAACCTACACACCAAACAAGAATAATTATATCACAGAAATAACGAACCCAAGCAAGCATTGAATCCAATATCCAAATAGCAAGGGGAGTCATTAAGTAGTAAAATCTGAACCCTAGACCTTTGCCACTTGAGATTTGTCCTATATTATTCTATAATTCTAGATTTTGATTATCTTTTTAGTTTGTGATCTTATTAGTCCAAAACAACAATCCATCTTTTCAAAGTTAGTTTTAGTTAGTAACTGAATTTAATTAATTAGTTTTTCATTCTCTAAGGGATCAACCCTTGTTCATGCACACTGTAATGCTATACAATCGTGCACTTGTGAGGTATTATAATTTGAACCATTAGAAGGAACTAACTTCGAGCTCCAAAGTGCTTAACTGTCTCTGAAATCCTTTAATTGAATCCAAAGTATTTGTCTTCTGACTCTGACGAATTGTATGCACTGAAGATTGTCTTATTAACTCTAAAGACTTTCGACGTTATCTCCAAAGCACCTTTTATTGACTCCAAAGTGCTTGACTTAACTCCAAAGTTTGTGAGCCTATGACTCCAAAGTGCTTTAACTTACTCCGAAGAGAATGAGTCTCTATGAGGGGGTAGAGGAGACTGGGGTTGAGAGGGTGATGGTGTAGGAGAGGACTTGGATGGTTTAGGAGTGGTTTTCTTGATCATTTTTGGTGGAGGAAGAGGAATGAAAAATGGATCTTTTAGAATTGAAGATGAGGGTTCATGAGTGTCGGCAATGGGTCCATAGTCAGTTATATAGATGAAATCAATAACTTCTCAAGATGTTGGATCTAGTAACTCAAGGAAGGATATAGGAGTGCCTTTTAAAAGCGCTTCTGTGTTATCATTCATCCTTGTTTTGTATTCTTGGTGGTATATGGTGATGTGAGAAAGAGGAGCCTTTTTATATTCTTTTGGAGGTGGATTTCTTGGCTTTTTCTTGGGTTTAGAAGAGGATGGCTGCGATGAAGATGATGGTTTGGGTAATGGCTTTGGCTTAGGGATTGCAGGTGGTTTTCTTATGGTTTTAGCTTTGGTAAAAGGGGTTGGAGTAGGTTCAGGTGAGAAGAATGGTTTGGAATAGATCTATCTAATTCTATGTTAGATACATGTATTAGAAAGTTAAGGATATGGAAGAGAAAGATTATCAGCAATTGCTTGGACATGGCATTGGTGTAGAATGAGAATTCTTCCTCAGTAATAAGAAACAGTTGATGAGAACCTGAGGGAGATGGAAATGAACTTCTTGGTTTCCTTGACATTAGGAGTGAGTCAAGAAGTTTCATAGAATATCTTTGAAGGATTGACTCTTTATCAGGAATATGAATTTTGTGATCCTTAGGAGTCAATGGAGGATTAAGAAGTAGTTGAATCCTAAATAGAATGTTAGGATTTGTGAGTTCTGAGAATGAAAATTCCTGATCTAACAATATCAAGCCAAGTCCATTCCAGATAGATGGAGGGACCTCGAGGAAGAAAATACATTCTAGGAAGAGGTACTATGATGGGATCCATGTCTAACAATAACCTGACATTGATTTGAAGGACATTTAGGCTATGTTGGAGGAGAAGGAGACGCAATTTTAGTAGGTTCACTATCAGGTTGAACAACTGGTGGTGCTGTCGTGCGCACCCAAATTTAGAACCTTGCTCCAATCTAATTTTCTGTGGTAGTGTGAGTAAGGGTCGATCCCACAAGGAGTAATTAGTATGTTTTTGTGCAATGTGTTTAGCAAAGAAGGGGGTTTTGAATAGTATGAATAAAAAAAAATTATTGGAAAAATCTATCAGAGAAAAAGATCTTGATTCAAGTCAACATCCACCATCAGAATTTA
>JAYJMB010003454.1:0-29001 GCA_036873735.1 Pouteria campechiana
GCCAGAAAGTAAACCGTGGGCGTCGAGTTTTAAGGATGTTGTAGAAGTTGATAGGAGATTGGAGCAGCAACAGCCGAATTTTCTTCTAGTGGCCATGAATTTTGCCATGATGAGAAAAAAAAGCCGGCTTTACATTGGAAACGGATGCCTTTTTCTGCCGTCAGATGGAAAACGGACTCAAACATCAGAAAAAGGATGAGAGTAAATCGGCATCCATTTGCGAGTGAGAAAAAGCTCTCCCCCCCTTCCGTTTCCATTCGCGCACTCCATCCCTCTCTGGTGGAAGAAACCCTAGTCGAGCCGATCTCTCTCTTTCGGCTTTTCTCATATAGAAGAAATCCTTCACATCGAAAGCACCAGCAGCAACAGATTAGAAGTAACGGACGGGAATTTTTTTCAATGGCAATGAGAGCAAAACCTCCAACCCTCAATAGCCGACATTTTATTGTTATTATATATGTTAAAGAAAGCGACGTCAGCAATATAAATAAATAATTTTTTTAAATAAAAAATAGAAATTTTTAAACATAACATAACCATGATAAAAAAAATAAATGTTAAAAGTAAATAAGGTTAAATAAATTTGATTATTAAGCATTAATTATACCCAGGGCATTGTATCAAGCAGACCATATGGGCTCTCTCTCTCTCTCTCTCTCTCTCTCTAATTAGCTTTTAGGAGCCACTGTTATTAAGCTGCACATATGAAGGAAAGATTGATCATTTGGTAGTCATAACACTGTAAGCCACAGCTCAACTGTAGAATTGTTATACCTGTGTCTTAATAGGTGGGAATTTGCGTAAACCAGTTTTAGAAGCATTTGCAGTCTTTTTGGTTTCTTATTGAAAGGATGGAAGATTTGGTATTTCTCTCTTGGCAAATTGGGGGTGATGTTTCCTGTTTTTATAGATTTTAGACGCATTAATTAGGCACAAAGAGCAATTGACAACAGACAACGAGATTTATGAATGTAGAGGAGCAATTCACAACATATGAAGAAGATATTCAGAGGTGATTAGTCTAGCATTCCACTTCTGTTAATTCCATCAGTGCGTTACGTGACCAACCACAGGCCTTGATTTTGCCACTAATGCGCGAAGAGTGCTACTTGGGTAACGAATGGCTGTATAGACATTGGTTTCATTGTGTGGAATCTCTTTCAGCACTGCATTATTTACCCAAAATTGTTTCTATCGTGATTACTACTTATTTCTGCTGTTGCCATTTTTATTTCTCCACCTTTAGTTGGAACTACAATAAGCAAGGTAGAGTTTTTCTTATTACAAAAGAATGAAATACATGTCAACTCTCCCTGCTAGGAAACATGAAAACCACAGAAAGAGGTGCGACAGCTGCAAATCAAGGACCTCAAAAGACAGCAACATGTGAAGCAAATGATGCAAAGAAAAGTACAACAAGGACAGAAAGAGGAATTGCTGTGGACGCTGCAGTCGATGTGTTCCTGCTCGGGGATGGCACTGTCTTTGACGCATTCCCTGCAAATACATACACAAAACGAATTAAAGATCTGGTAATTAAATTATTTGAAAAATCAATTATTGCTTATCAACTCAAGAAGAAAGAAGAAGAAAAAATTCTTACTTGGAACAGATGGTGCTGAAGGTTGTGTTGGGGATGGAACAGTCGGGGCCAATGGCTTAGTTGAAGGGACGCTTGGGGCAGAAGGTGCTTCTGGTGCAGGGGTCATCGGAGGTTCAGATGGTGAAGTTGCTGCTGCAGCAGGAGCTTCTGCAGGAGCAGTTGCAGGAGCAGCTACAGGTCCAGCAGCAGCTGCCATTAGACAACAACAATAGAAGAGAAAACCACAACAATCAAAAATAGAAGTTATACAAACTCAGAGATTCGCATCTCCTAACCAAGCAAATGTGTCTCATCACAGCCCGATACTCATCAAAGAATATGAGCATTGTCTACTTTGGCCTACTAGGCTTAATGGCTTTTGGCCCTAAGAGGCACTTCACATCATTGAGAGATGAGTGAACTCGTAACCTCATTCGTGCTGATTAGAATGATCCCAAATGTAGAAGTATTATTTACCATTGCATTGACTGACAGGCGGTGTCTGAACACTGCAAGCACTGGGAAGGGTCAGAGCTTGAGTCTGGTTGAGGTTGAATCCCAGCTGTGATGAGCTACCACCATTGAGAAGAGTGCAGAGGCAACGGGGCTGGGAGCTGACGACACTAGCTAGCTGGGAGCAGCACATTTGAGATGGAGTCGACGAATTCCCAGTTACATAGCCAATGCAAGGTGATAGGCTAATAATGGCAGTGCTGCAACTCAGCTGAGCAACAGCTCCACCCCACATCATGGCCATAAGGACTGCTGCTAGTCCCATCTCCATGCACCTGGAAGCCATTGTTGCAAAGGCAGCTGGAAATTAGGAGTGGGCAGATATGGGATTTATGGCCAGTGATGGATATGATTTTGTGATAATTTGGGCTGAGATTTATAAGAGGTTCTGACTTGTAAGAAAGAGACAAATCCATGAGAGAGGTTTGTGGGTTGGCCAACTCTCTCTCTCTCTCTCTCTCTCTCTCTCTCTCTCTCTCTCTCTCTCTCTCGCGTAAGCATATCGGGTTGCAAGGTTAGTTAGACCATCCATAGACAAAGGCATTACAACATGGTTGTTGTCTGGTAAAGAAATGGAAGTGCTAGCCATGCTCATTGATGCATGCCTTTATACAATTTTGGGCTTTTGGCTGTGGATGGTTCATCAGATTAGAGGATCCAAGCCATCAGAACACTTAGCCTTCTAATAAGTGTTAAAATAACTAGCATTAGTCACTTGCAGAGGAGCCTTCTAATAAGTGTTAAAATAACTAGCATTAGTCACTTGCAGAGGGTCTTGGTTCAAGTTATGAGCCAAGCCACCTAAGGGGCTGATCCATTGGGTGTACGTAAAAGGATGTAGTTTGAATGTAATGGAAAATGATGTAAGTAATATAGGGATAACGTCAGCATAAAATGAATAAATTTAAAATAAATAGGTGAGTAGTTAATGAAAATATAAGTAATAATAGAAAATTTAGTATTTTTATGAGAAATATATGTCAAATCAAATCTTGGAAAATGAATTTTCCAAGCAATTCCATGCAAATCCATCAGGTTCCATATAACTGATCAGCCCCCAAGCTGGCAGCCCCAGTTAGAGCCAAAAGGATACAGTCATGCACTGTGATTGGTTGGAAGGGTATGGTCTAAAGTTCTAAACAATCCTCCATCAAAGGTGTTTTTAAAAGAACAAACGTCGTTTCAGGCAGTTTTGGTTGGTGAACTCCCCCCAGACCGAGCTGCTTGCCAGATCTTCTCTGTTCTGCCCATTTTCATATTATTTCTGAACTACTTAGATGGAATCTTTGTTGGTCAGTTATTTAATAAGATTAGTTGTACCAGTGCAACCAAACCGTGGCGACATTGTGAAAAAGGTTTGTACATGAGGCTGAACTGCTGCAAACAGTGGTGTCTCTGCCATAGACTCTTACAATGATGATGACAAGACCAACTTAGAAACAAAAGGAAAGGGTAAAGTGAACTTTATTTCCAGGTCTTTAAGGGCCTGCAGTTGGTAATTATGTAAATCTTAACTAGAAGCTCAACTTGAGTTAAATTTAACACGAAATGGACCAACCCGACTCAATTTTAGCTAGCGGCTGGGATATGAATATGAAGGGTTGTAAAGCAACTGGCTGATGCATCGAAATACTTGCACTAATGTTAATAGCATTTCAACAAACTTGTTCAAATATCCGTATATTTATGAAGAAAATTCAAGTTTTTTCATATATCATTAAATTTATAAAAATAGTTTACAATCTAGGTTCCACTCTAGTGGAACTAGTACCACAAAGTGAATTGGTGGAACCTCTTAATTTGGAGTCATCTTAATGATTTTATGAAATTTAATCCAACCATTTTATTTAGCATGATTTTTTTAATTATGATATTAAAAATTATTTTGATTGGAATCTAAAGTAGATGATGCTAATTAAAAATATATAAAATCATGTGTAAAATAAGATAGATGTTTAATTAAAAATTTTAAAATTTGTGTATTAATTAAATAATTTTAATACATTAATATCACCCTTAAATGATTATGACCCATATTTTTTTTCAATTTGAATAGATTTCATGATATTTATCAAGGTGGGCCCCAAATTAAAGATTCCACCAATTCACAGTGGATTATTTGTAAATAGAATTACCCACCAGAACCAAATTCAAATTCGTGAGAGTGCAGAAAATTTTGCATCGGAGACTTAAAACTAAGTTGGTCTTGAGGTCAGATTTAGATGTATTTTTGGAGATTATGGTTAGAGACTTAAGAGTTGGATTCATGTCAACACAATGCAAACTTGAAGGGAGTCTCGCACATATGGGCCAGCTTCTTTGCTCGAAAGCCCAAGAATAAAACTACATCAATGTCAACGGTAATGAAGATGCTCGAAAGCCCAATCTTTCCGTATCAGCTGACTAATCTAATCCTCTTCAAGTTGTTTGATGCTCCGCCCCAGTTCAGCATTTGGCCGTAAACCATCACATAACATTTCAGACCATGTTTGTGGCACCTGCCAACAACTATTTTCTCTTGGATCGTTACCAGCTCCACTTCTGCAGTGATAATTAAGTGCTTGTTTAACTGCTACTTGTTAATCCGTTTAGCTTTGTTTTGTGGTTTGTAACTGCTCTTGCAACCTAAAATCTTCCTTCCAACATTACCCGATGCCAAACAGACATTGATGAATATGAAATATGATAGCCACAGAACCAGTTGACAAAAATTAACATCAGTGTAAAAGAATGGGAACAACAGTGAAAGAGTTGTCAATGATCTTACAACTCGAACATGTGTACAATTCCTACTTTCACAAGGAGTGAGACACGTGAGAAATGTGAAAAAAAAAAATATTCCTAGTACCAAAAGCAAGAAACGCCACACGCTCAAACCTTGGAGTGACCCAGCACTACGTGGGATAGTTGAAAGGTCCTTCAGGATTTTTGAAATATAAATTGGAAAAAATAGCAAGCCAAGATTCTTGATAAGGAAAACTAAAAAGCTCATAGAACACTCTTGAAACTCTGAATTTCAGCAACTCCAGAACTGCTATCATTGGACTTGAATTCTGAAGAAATGCACTTTCCTGGTATTCAAGAATCCATGTGTTTGGGTCTAGCTGAATGGCAGATGCACTCCACCTCTTATGGATCCATGAACTTTTCTCCTTTCGAATCAAGAACTTGATCTTTCCTCCTGGCCACTAATGCAGAGAATAAAAATAAACAAAGAGATACATTATTTCACAATCTACAATGGAAATGATGAAATAGTTCTCAAAGTCATACCTCTGTAACTCTGCCAGATAAAACCGTTAATGTCTGGGAAGAGAAACCAGTCACTAGCAAACCAGCCGTCTGCAAAGGCCATCCCCATACACTCACTTCTGCTGCTCTTGACTTGTAAAGTATACAGCGCGAATGGATGAGAAAGCCATCCTGCAAAAGCCATCAAAATGCCATGAACTTAACTTTCCAACAAGAACACACTGAATAATTAGCTATTTGGATTTAGAGATTTCTTTCAGACAAAGTTGATGTAGTCAGGCTGTTATCAGTTCAGGTGCAGTAATTTGGAGATTCCGGCACTTGGTATAGGATATTAGTTAGGGGGAATGATTCGTAATCAACATGGAAACAAGCAACAAAAGTTGGGAGGCAAAAAGCAATCCATAGTACACGTGGAAAACAAGGCACCATCCAAATGAAATAAAGATGTTCCCATGATGAGTTAATGTGACTTTTGAATAACATATCCACAAAAGAGACCAGAATTTGGCCAGTTTATTGCACATGCCATGAGTGTCAAAATAAGCTGAGAAAAGCAGGGCAAAAGATGACAGCAAAATTGGCTTGAAGCGCCCTATCTGTAAATGAAGCCATCAAAAATTTGAGATAAAGACTAACAAAATAAGCATTGCTTCAAAGAGCACTTCTTCTAACAAAAAGTTGAGATAAAGACTAACAAAATAAGCATTGCTTCAAAGAGCACTTCTTCTAACAAAAATTTGAAACATTCTAATTAACCATGAGATAGGATCTTTATCAAATTTGGAAATCATGAAAAGACAGGATTAGTAACAATCCCTAAAAAATGAAGGCAGCACCAATTTGAAAGCTTCTTAAATTGAGCTGATGCGCCATGAAAATCACCTTCATTAGGTTGCTTGCCACTGATATGGTTTTTGGAATACAACGCCTCGTCATTATTTTACTGGTTTCATTATTTTTATTGGCATGGATGTGTGGCATGTGCATACATCATAGTGTTTATAGCCTTGTCTGTCTCTCTTACAATTTCATAAAATTCAAGTGGTTGTATTCTGCTTTTGCTATCAAATCTACGGTGAAAACAGATCATGCCAACTAACAATGACAATGCCCTCTCGATACATGTTAGCCTTTTATCATTGAGCAATTCCATTTTAACTTTCTTAAAACCCATCATTTAATGGTCCCTCCATTTCTTGTGTGTTTCTAATCAGGTACGTGGCTGCCATCATTATTAGGGAAAGTTAGCCAAATGAACAGAGAATGACAACTATTCAAAGCTATTGCCCATAATTCCCATTTACTTTTAAAGGCAAAACTCACTATATCAATAATTCGTCTCACAGTGGCCAGGTTTTATATAATCAACCCATTGATTCAATGGCTGAGATATGGATGATAACAGAAGCTAATTTCTATACTATTAGCCACCATCAGACTACAATACATCAAATAACAGATATGGCTGAGGGTCAGAACTGGTGAATACCCAGACTCAAACCAATCTCACATTGCCCAAAACAGCCTAAAATAGACTGCTCAAATGCCCAACCTGCTTGAAAATAAAGTTAAACAGTCATTGCCAATACACACGTATCTAAACCCTCTTTCCTTTTCTACAAAACACCTGAACAACCTCCAATTTTGTGATTTCATTCTTCTATGCTACTAACCCTTTCCAGCAATAATTTAGAGCTTTGATCAGGCATATGACGAGGACCTTTGTTTGAAGTGAAGGAGAAATCTTGGCTTTCAATTCAATTCACAACCATACCCATAATAAGACCAAATCAAAACTCGACCCTAACCAAAACACTCCCTCCCAATTGGGCCTAGTATGGGCTAACCCTAATCCATTCATTCACCAAACGACGAATCAACAAGCATCTGCAGCTTGCAACGGTTGTTTATAGAACAGAAAATAAGCAAAGGAACAAAAAATACATTGAGGAAACCTAACCTACCTGATTGAATTCCCAGACAGAATCAGGAGCACTGCAATTGATAACCTTGCCGTGATTCAACTCCTTCTCAAGCTCCTTTTGCAAGTATCCCAACCTCTCATGCAAATCCACCAACATCGCAGATTCCTCAACAATTCTCTGCATTGTTTGCGGAGATATTCTGCCTGTGGGACCCATTATCTCTGAAACCACCCAACGATATGCCGGATCCACCACCACAAACATGGAGAACACACCTACCAAGAATCTAAAAAAACAAGACTTTGTACCCCAAGATGTCGTCCTCTTCTCCTCCACGGGCGGCCTCGATTTGGCCCTTGATCGGAGAACCGGCGTACAATCCCGCTGTGTCTCGGGCGTCTGGCATCTAAAGGAAATGGGTCTTCTTTCCGGCGTCAATCTGGAGATAGAAAGCTTGGTGAGAGAGCTCTGTTGGGCAGTCGACGGCATGAGATCGAGAGTGGCGTTGATGCTTGCTAAGCAGATCTCACAGTTGCAATTCATGTCTTTCCGGCAGCCTGGAAAGTAGCAGACGTCGCGGGTCGTCTCGGATCGATCCCCGGCCGATCTTGTGGAAGAAGAAGATGCTAGAATGACGTTGCTCGTCATGGCTAGAGCTGTTCTCTTCTCGCTGGGGATTGAGCTTCTTCGTTTTTTTGTGTAGCAATTCGCTAGCTTCCCAGAATTAAAAGAAATTTGAAATTCGAATGCAACGGTCAGAAAAATAAATAAACGGTTCTTCGGCCCGTTTATTATTTCTTGCAGCGCAAGTGAATTTCTAGTATTACGCAGAGGATCTCATTCGGTCCATTTCTAATAGGCGTTGTATAGGATATTATAAAATGGCACAAACATCTTTTGATATTGTTGATTAGGCCTTACAAGTTAGAGACATGGTAATTTCAACTTTATGAGCGTCAAGAGTTGTGCATATTAAAACTTTTAATATTGTAATTAAACTGTCTGTTCTTCACTAAACCTTGAGCCCATCAAATCAAACTAAACAAATCTTATCAAAGTGCCTATTTGGCCAGGTGTTTCGGGAGCTCTAAAGTACTCTTCGATGCCAAAATGCACTTCTATTTTATACGTGTCTATTTAGCAAAAACATCTGTGCGCTTTTTGAAAATCATAAAAGCTGATTTTTGGCTTTTACATTATAACTCCAATTAGAAATTTTTAAAAAAAGTTATATAAACGAGCTTAAATTTCACCGCCAAGCCAAACAGACCTAAAGTATAAAAACTTAACCTAAAGCTTTATATTCCTAAACTTACGAACCCAAACTAAAACCTATTACGCACAGATCTTAAATTAAAAGCCCAGATCCCAATGGAAAGTTTAATTTATAAATAGAATAGAATCTTATGAGGAAATTCTAAATATATACAGTCAATTCACAAGCTAACTTAATTTAATCTGGTAAAGCTCACATTTAAACTTGGAACATTATAAGCTTGCTGTAAAGTACATATTTCTAAAATTAAGTATATCATTGTGTTGTATAATACACGTTGAAACGTGTGAGAATTGATTTATGGTGAGAGTTTTATTGTGCACTCCTTTACTTTATTACAAACTATCAAGTTTTAAAAAACATTTAGTTGGTCAATACATCAAAAATCATTTCAATTGGAAACTTAGATAAGCATCGACATTCAGAGACATTTTTTTGAGTAATAAAATATAATAGATGATTTGGATTTAATAAACAATATCATAATATGCAAAAATGATGAATTTTCACCTTATAACCCGGCCCTTTGAATCATCTCTCAAAATATACCAGGGTTTGTTTATATATAGAGAAAAAGAGTGGAACTTTTAGAAAATAAAGAAAGAAAGAAAATGATGTGATAGATATGATATAATAATTGAAAATAAATTAAATTAAAAAAGATAAGCTTCGAAACAAAAGGAAAAGAAAGGATCACTGCAAGTATAGATGATGACCAGAGAAACATAATTACTATATAGATGAGGAGGATAGATGAATATGGTGGCAATCAAAATGAGGAGAAGAGGTCGAGGCCCATGAGAGCAGACCTTAGCTTTCCGTATTAGCCTGTGGTCCATCTCTTTTTCTTCTTTTTCCTTTCCTTTTTTTTTATGTTTTGATGCATAAATCTAAAGAAAAAGACAATATTTTACCTACAAAGATTTCAAGCTTCAATTGAGTAATTAATCTAGTTTTTCTATTTGATGGTTCCTTTCACATATTAAAAAACATGCAAATTATGAGTTAGCAAAACATTTAAACACATTATTTAAGAAAAATGATTTTAAATTTTACAAAATCTAAACAGACTTTGACTGTCCAGGGCCGTTCCAATGAGCACTAGAATACCTATTTCTATTTGTAACTTTTAGAAACACACACACACACACACACACACACACACACACACACACACACACACATATATATATATAAGAAATGATCCAGTGTAGCCAGCTACACTAAAATATTTAGTGTAGCTGGCCTTTTCACTGCGCAATGCGGCTGGCGTCATTTAGGCCCTTCGTGGGTGCTGCAAGTGAGAGATGGAGAGAGAGTGGGCCGTGTGACTCAATCTCACATAAATACAAAACTCGCGGTATGGAAGGTGCACGATATGACTGGTTCCAAACTCTCATCAGTGAAGATTTCAAAAATTTCAGCGTGAAAAATTCAAAACCCAAACCTCTTTGTTGTCTTCCCTCCTCATTAAATATTTCATATCAGTGAGAAATTTATAAAGTGTATATTAAAAGTTTTTATTTTTTTATCTAAATTTGATTAATTGATTTTTAGTGTAAAATTTACTAATTTCATTAAAAAAATTTATAGTGCAAATTTCGTTAATTTAAACTTTATATGACTTTTTTTAGCCTAAATGTCATTAATTTTTTTGTGTAAATTTTACAAATTTTATTAATTTTTTTAGTATAAATTTCATTAATTGAAACTTTATATTAAATTTTTTTAGTCTAAATGTCATTAATTTATTTTTAGTATAAATTTTATTAATTTCATTAAAAGTTTTTTCTTAGTATAAATTTTATTAATTTAAACTTTATATTAAATTTTAACTTTAGATCTGGATTAAAAATTTAAAATCCAACGCCGAAACATCTAATTGCTCATTGTTTTCATCTATGTCCCAAATTATGCCCCATATCTGAAAACTCAGATTCCGTGTCTCATTGTAAACTCTATGTCCCAAACATAGTAAAACACTTACATAATTAGGAAAATTTCTTTGGCTTTTTGACTCCATCTCCGAGACACAAAAAATGTGGTACGGAGGGTATGCAATAGGGATTACTTCAAGTCTCCCTCACTCATAACATCGTGTCATCTTCCCGTCATCTCCCGCCCTATCTGCTCTACTTCTGCTCTTCCCTAATTAAAAATCAATTTCTCTCCTCCGATCTGCTCCAACTCCCGCATCTCACATATCAATTTTTCAGATCTACTTCCGCAGGTCCGCTACCCCCAAATCCTCTAACTCGGAGCAGACTTTGAAAATTGGCTAATTTCTCTAAGTCCCATCCATAATCACAAAGGAGCTGTCAAACCTGCTACTCTAGCAAAGGAAAATTTTTTGAAGTAAGCCATATTTGTTTCACTCATTTATTTTCGTTGTTGTGATTATTTTTTTTCTAAAAGTTGCATTAGATTCACGACAACCCAATGTCCTTTTTGTTATTACTTCATCTGTTCAAGTTTCTATCGATTGAAAATATTTAAACTGCAAAGCAGCTATTTGATTAAATGTCTACTTTATTTAATTTATTTAAATTAAATAATTCTTCTTTTATTTATTCCTATCCGATAATTTTACTATTGTAGTTTTTAATTACAAATGAATTTGTGATTAGTATAATAAATCAAACTTTACAAACTAAATGACTGTTCATTTGAATTTTTATATTGTGTATCAAGGTTTGTAGTGATTAACACATTTAGTCAGGGGCAGTGTTATTATTTATTTTGACACAGGTTGTTTTAGGTTCATGAATTTATATATAGATGTTGTGAAAATAAATGACAGGGATAGGGCAGGTTCCCCTGATCCAAATGGATGGGGTGTCGAAATAGGCTTTACAAAAGTCGATAATATAGATGCACAGGATAGTGATGTACAAAATTTATCGATAGGAATATATGAAATTTTGCCCAAAGTTCCTATTGATCTAACCCCAAAGATTGGCCAGCAATTTGATAGTGAAGAAGATGCTTATCAGTTCTATATTGGTTATGCAAAACTATGTGGGTTTAGTATTAGAAAGAGCTATGCAAGAAACTTGGCCAATGAAAACGTATGTGATAGGATTTTTGAATACTCCATAGAGGGATTAAGGAAGGCTAAACCCATGAAAGTAGACTGCCCACATGAAGTTTCAAATGTGGCCCCCACAAAAAAGAATAATGGAAAATATAAAGAGAAATGTTTCACTAAATATAATTGCATGACATTACTTGGGATTTCTAAATGTGAGGGTTGTCATAAATGGGTTGTTACAAGATTTATACATGAAAATAGTCATGGTCTAGAATCACCTAATAAATCTCATTTTTTACAATCACATAGGAATGTGTTGAATTGTTAAGTAGATTTTGCAGAAGGACTGAATCAAGTTGGGGTTGATATAGGGAAGGCGTTAGACTTTATAGCTTGTGAGGCAGATGGGTTGGAGAATTTAGAGTTTTTACAATTAAATCGTAGAAATGCTTACAAAAGGCGATGTCAATCAAGTATAGTGGGGAGCAGATGCTTTGTTACAGTACTTTCAGAGTTAATCAAAAGCTGATTCTCAATTTAGTTTCAACCTACAAGTGGATGATAGACATCTAAAGTTACTTTTTGGGGTTGATGGTGCAACCAAAATTAATTATGGGACATTTCGTGATGTTATGTGTTTTAATACTATATATAAGATAAATGAATATGATATGCCATTTGGACCGGTTGTTGGCGTTAACCATCATAAACAATCAATATTACTTTGTGAGAGACTGTTTTTGGCAAGACTATAGCTGATTTTAAATAGTTATTCAAATTATGGCTTGCATGATCACTCATGGCTGCAACAACTGTATAGTATCAGAAATGCATGGGTGTCTGCTAATGTTAGATGTCATTTTTTATCTGGCATGATAATTGTAGAGAGATCTGTGAGCATAAATTCATTATTTGATAAACATGTGCATCGTAGTATGAAATTATTGGAATTTGCTTGTGCATATGAACAAGATGCTAAAAGGAGGCGATGGGCAGAAATAGATGCTAATTGTAAAACAACATATGTCATGTCAATTATGAAAACACAACACACTGTTGAGCATGACATGGCAAAAGTGTATACAAAGGAGATTTTTTTGAAATTCCAAAAAGAGGTTGAGTAATGCCAATATTATTTTGCCAAGATAGATAGGTCAGATGGCCATATAAATCAATATGTTGTTCACAGATATTCAAGTGATGATCCTAAAAGAGTTAGGATAGTTGAATGGGACAATAAAAGCAGAGTGACCACATATTCATGCAAAAAGTGAGAGTTTTCAAGGATAGTGTGTACGCATATTCTTGCAGTATTTCATATACGAGGGATCTTCAGTATGTCTGAAAAACTAATATTGAGAAGGTGGACCCAAAAACCTAAGAAAATGATCATACACCAACAATGTATTATAACATCTAGTGTTAAAAATTCAAAGATTATATGACACCACAACTTGATGCAAGAATGTGGTAAATTTGTTCATGATAGGATCAGCAATTTGGCTCTTTATAAAATTATTTTTGAAGGCAAAGGGATTCAAAAATCAATAGAAGAATATAGAAGAGAACATGTCTTAGATGCACGCGATGGTACTGAAGGAAGTAGTGCCAACTTCAATAACAAAAGTGTGGGGGTTGTACATCAGCCTAATTTAGTGTTGCCCTCAAATGATGATATCTCAAACCCACCAGTTAATGCCCCAATTGATGGAGTACAGAGCCACAACTTTCAACTAAGTGCAATATTGGATCCACATTGCATGAAAACAAAAGGTCACACTAATAAGAGACTGAAGTCAACAATTGAGGTGACTGGGAAAACTGGAGCTAGTAAGTTGTGTCGCGGATGCAAGAAAATTATTATTGTGTATGACAGAAGAAATTGTCCATCGCTGAGAACCTCCAATCTTGTGCCCGATTGATGGTTTGAGTAATCTTCATTATAAAGGTATTTTATATTTACCTTTTATTATATTAAAGTTTCGTATATATATTTGGGTTATTATGCTGATGACATATTAACGGAATCCTCATTAGCTGTTGTAGAATACTTCATATAACTTCTTCATCTGAGGGTACAAGTTTGCCATATTCTGCAAGAGTTTCTTGTAAATGTGATTTTGAAGCACGTATTTTGATTTCTTATAAGGATAAGAACCCAGGGAGGCGATTTCTCAGTTGTACAGGTTATTTCATGAGTCTCTATTATACTTCTCTTTAATATCTTGTATAAACATGCTGATATAATTGAAAACTATTTAATTATCTCATTACAAGATTGTCTTAACAAATGTTCCTTCTTTTGATGGGTGGATCCCCCTATGTCTGGTAAAGAGCATCAGTTTAGAAAAGATCAAATGCATAAGATAAGAAGGCTGAATAGTCAACTATATACTATGCATAGAGAGAACCGATATCTAAAATCAAAAGTTCAAGAAATGCAACACATCAGAGAGGAGTTGTTGTGATTTGAGGCCAATTGCAAGGCATTGGAGACAGAAGTCAAGGCATGCAAGAGAAGACTGTGAATTTTAAGTTTTATAATGCTTATATTTGTCATAGTGTGACTTATGTAGACATTGAAGTACTTCTCTATGATACAATCTTTTGAGAAAACATTCTTCAACTTGAACTATCTGTAATATTTATCCTTGAAATGCGATTTTAGACAGTTATTTATACACATATGCTGTGATTACACTAGGGAAGGCCTTTGTGTTATTGTGATTTAGAACTTGATTGGAAGGCCATTACCTCTTTGTTCAACCTATCATTTTTTTTAAAGGTTTCCATCCTGGACATGGAGGTTAGATTTGAAGCATTAGCCAAACCTCCCTATTTGTTGTGGACAGTTCATCCAAGTATGGATTTATAATCTCGAACATGGTAAATTGATTCGGGGCATGGATGAATGGTTCCCATGTCCCATGACCATGTGCCAAGTCCCATACTCATCTACCATGACCCAAGACCCATGTCCCAAGCCCCATGCCTAAGTCCTATACTCATGTCCCAAGTCCCGTGCACATATCCTAAGTCCCATGCCCATGTCGCCCATGTCCCACTTAAGAGTTACAAATTTTCATGTACTCTGTTAAATAATTGTTCATGTTGTAAAGCATAAAATAAAATAAAATAAAAATTGACTCATGTTAACTGATAGGATATAGGCAAATATAACCACATATGGTTAATTTCTCTTGACTGGTGTGATACTCAATAATCAAATACAACATAATCTAACTTAATAAAGTACTCCATTTCACATATGCAACACCAGTCAGGAGAGTCATTCAATGCAACTTTTCAGAGGCTTGTTTGAAGGCCCGATATTCTTTATTTATGAGAAAATGCATGCATCCTTGTTAAGGTGGAGAAGAGTGTATTCCAATTTTCGAGGCTGGACTTAATTTACGCATTAATTCGGGAACAGGTTAGTGTCCCTTAGTATTTCCAGCCTTTTTTCTCCAAGTCGAGAACTTCTCAGGCCTTCTTTCATTCTAACCATTGAATGAAGTTTAGGACATCGGCATGAGACTTGGGACATGGAGTTTAGGACATGAGCATAGACAGTGGGATATGGACAGTGAGACTTGGCACTTAGAACCGTTCATCCTATGTCCTGATCTACCACCCATGTCTGGGATTATGAAGTCGAACATGGATGAACAATTCCAAGAGCCACAGTGGACATTCACATGTTTAGGGACTGTTCATCCATGTTCGGCTTCATAATCTTGGACATGAAATATGAGTCAGAACATGGATGAATGATTTTAAGCACCACAGTGGACCTTCCCATGTTTAAGAACCATTCATCCATGTCCGGATTCATATTTCATATCCAGGATTATGAATCCAAACATGGATGAACGGTTCCAAATATTCATGTCTCCCTTTTCATGCACCAAGTCCCATATCCATGTCCCATGACCCATGACTCAATCTCCACATCCCAAGTCCCATGTCCATGTCCCACGACCCAAGTCCCATGTCTCATATCCCAAGCCCATGTCTCACTCTCGATGTCCCAGGTCCCATGCCCATGACCCACTGTCCATGTCCCATAATCCTAAGGCCATGACTAAACTTTGTAAGATTTCGCAGTCTTCATCCTGCAATTTCACTAGTGTAAATTTGACGATAAATGGAGTAACCCACATCTAGCAGAATCAAAAGCTTGGAAAGACCGTCCCCTATAATAATCATTCTATACAAAATGTAAGTATTACATATAAATGAGTATATATTATGTTTACATATTACAGTATAAGTATTACATGTCAATAAATACCTATTAAATTTTCAATTTATAGTGTAAATATAAGAAAAATCAATACATATCAAAGTTATATATAACATCTCTATGGAATAAAGAGATTTATTTTTTGAATTTTAGCTCCTATTTGTTGGATCCAGTCATCTTTGGTCTTTTGAAAGATACTTAAAGACATGTTTCTGTTGTGACCATTGTTGCAAGAATCGCCTGAGCCTGTGTCGATGCAACTGGTAATGCTAATGAGGGCACAAGAGGAGGGATTACTCTGAGACAAGCTTGGTATACAGGTGTGAGCATCTCAAGGTAAGAAGGAAGATGCCCAACTTGAAGAGCTATATTATTTGTTTTAAGTCTATGAGTATATTTCTCTTGGTCTAAATAAATGGGAGGAGGAGGAAGTAGATTATATGAAGGTAGTCTTCTTTAGAAAGGTGATAGTTGGAGTTTGGTATTAGAAAGTTTGGATAGAGGAAGTTGAGGGGTGGAGGAAGGTAGTTTGGTAGTAAAAGATTTGAATGGAGGAAGCTGGGGGGTGGAAGAAGGGAGTTTGGTAGTAAGTCTAGAAACTGTCATTTTCTTTTTTAAGGGGAGGTTTGGGCTTAGAACTTGGAGCTTTGGTTCTAAGAAAAGGAGATTTAGATGGAGGTGAATTTTATATATTAGCTTGGAGCTTTGATTTGGGAAGTTTGGGATGCTGAATTTTATATATTAGCTTGAGCGATATTATAGTGGGGAGAATGTATGACTTTTGTTCCTCTGTAGGAACCTTAGAGACTTTTGGAATTTGTAGAGCCAAATACATTAGAGGTTTTTATGGAGGAGGAGTAGGTGTTGTCTGTTAAGAAGAGGTAGTTTCCTGTGGAGTAATTGCAAGGGGTGATTGTGATGGAGGAGAGAGAGTTTCCCGTGGAGAGGAGAGAAAGATTTATTCAGAGTGGACTTCATCCATGTTAAAATATTTTTAAGTGGCATAGTTGACTCAGAGAGAGAGAGGACTCTCAATCAGAACATGGAGATGAAGTGGGTTTAGGCTGAGGAGGGGAATGTGGAGACGGAAGAACTGCAATAATTGGAGAAGTTGCAAGTAGAGAAGTGTGGGATGTAAGTTAAGGAAAGGACTATGGAGATGAAAGAATTTCAACACTTGGAGAGGAGGGAGTAGTCATGGGATGAATAGACCTGATGGGTGAAGTAGGTTTATGCTCATGAACAGAAGAGGAGGGTGAGGAATGATGAGATGAAGAATAATTAGACCGATCACCATGATGAGACAGAGGATACTGAGGCTGATCACCACGATGAGATGGATGAGAGTAATTAGAATGATGAGACTGAGGGGATCTCAGGTGTGAAGAAGGTCTGAGATCATGGAAAGATAATGATGAAAAAAATGATTGAACAGGCTTCGATTGTCGTTTGATAGACTTAACCAAATAGGTCAAAGTATCTAGTTTTTGACACACTGAATCCATCTACTCTTTCATTAAATCCATCTTGATGTTCAGAGTATCAACATCAACTTCAATTTTTCTTAGCCTATTCTCAACAATAATGTGAGTGGAGGATGAAGGCCTGCTTACAGGAAGTGCTGCTGCTTTTGTGTAGGGAGAAGTTGCTGCTGTTGTTATTGTTCTTGTTGTTATTTCTGTAGTTCCCCTACATGTTACTGCTACTACAACTAAAGTGGGAGCTTCTTCCTTTATTTCAACAACCACCTCTTCTTCACTCAAATCAGCTGTCATTTCCTCTACTCTATCAGTGGGAACTTGTTCCTTTATTTCCACACCTGAAACAACAAATTCTGCTTCTCTTATTTGGGTTGCTCCACTCTCAAATCTTGTTCACTTGGATAACTTGGTCTTTTTGAGACCAATTTTTCTCAAATTTACCTCAATCATCAAATCAAAATTTTAAAATTATTCTTCATATTTAAAAGTCAAATCTACTCCTGCTCTTTTTAGGAATTTTTTTACGATCATTCCATAAGGAAGAGGATATTTATTATTGCTTTTGACCTGAAACAAATGATTTGAGATTGTCTTTGCCATATCTATTTTCAGAAATGTTATCCCTACCTCCTGTTTTTGGAAAGATGTTTTTGATGAGCAAAATGTGAGTCATTCTCATATTCTTGTCCAAATAACTGGGATGTAGCATATTTACTTCTTCGTCAATCTCTGTTTCAACCAACTCTATAAATAATTGTTTTCTCTAGGTAGGCCAATCCTTTTTCCTCTTTTTCAACTATAGGGAGATTCGGACACTCCCTTATGTTTTCAGGAGACAAATCTATGACTTTATCTCCTATTAATGATTTCTTCATCTTTGAATCATAGTTGCAGGGAGAAATCTTTGACTCATAGTGGCAGAATCATACTTTAACCATCTTTGTGTAATATTTCTCCCTGCAACTCATAAACTCAATCCACCGTTGGATTTTAATCCATCTACAAATGTCTCAATCTAAATCATTTTCACCGAGTCGGTCAAAATCAAGACTCTTTCCCTTACTCATATCTTTTTTCCATAAATATTCACAAATCTATTATAGGATCCATGATTGTTCAGGAAAAATACCTCTAGCAGGGAGTACTCGTCCAGCTTTCTCTGTTGTGATCGAGATGTTTCCACTTCTTCTTCCTCTCTTACTCTTCTTCTTCTGGAAGATTCTATAAATGCTGATGCTGCTATGATGCGTGATTCAACCATTTCAGCCATGATTTTAGATTGAGATAAAGAAGGGATGAATTTAGGAAATCGTTGGGCAAGAAATATGGTCAAAATAGGAAAAACAGACAAGATAAGAGGTGTGACTGGGGAATGTTTAAATGCTGTGGGAAGACGCTACGTCTGCAATGAAGATGAGAAAGTTGCTGAGATTTGGGACTTGGGAAATAGGGAGGAGAGGGAAAGTTGTTGTGTCTGAAATGAAAAATCGACTTCAATTTTCCTATTTACATGAGGATTTTTGCTGCATTTCAGACATAGAGTTGACAGTGAGACATGAAATCTGGGTTTTCGAACATGGAAGACCTTTATTTGGGACATGAATTATGTAGGGATTTTACTGCGTTTGGGACATAGAGTTCATAGTGGGACATGAACTTTGGGTTTTCAGATATGAAGTATAGTTTGGGACATGGATTATGGATTATTTTACTGCATTTAGGACATGTAGTTCATAGTGAGACATGAAAACTTTGTTTTCAGACATAAGGCATAATTTGGAACATGAATGAAAACAACGAGCAATTAGATGTTCCAGCGTTGGATTTTAAATTTTTAATCCAGACTTAAAGTTAAAATTTAATATAAAATCTAAGTTAATGAAATTTACACTAAGAAAAAAAAAATAATAAAATTAATAAAATTTACACTAAAAATAAATTAATGACATTTAGACTAAAAAAATTTAATATAAAGTTTCAATTAATAAAATTTATACTAATTTTTTAATGAAATTAGTAAAATTTGCACTAAAAAACTTTAATAAAATTAATAAAATTTATACTAAAAATAAATTAATGAAATTTGGACTAAAAAAATTATTATAAGTTTATTAATTTGATTACTGATGTTCAATTATTTTATGCCTCAAAAAAATTATGAAATTTTTTATAAAAATAAAAGAGGTTTACACTTTAATAAAAATAAATTAATAAAATTTATACTAAAAATAAAAACTTTTAATATACACTTTATAAATTCCTCACTGATGTGAAATATTTAACGAGGCAGGGAAGACGACAAAGAGGTTTGGGTTTTGAGTTTTTTTATGCTGGAATTTTTAAAATTGTTACTGATGGGAGATTGGAAGCAATCATGTCGCGCCCCATCTGTACAACAATCTTTGTGTTTCTACGAGATAAAGTTAAATGGCGCACTCTCCTTCCCTTCCACACCTCAGCAAGCACGAAGGGCCAGGATGACGTCTGCTGCATCGCACGGTGAAAAGACCAGTTATATCGAATATTTTAGTGTAAATGATTATACTGGATCATTTCCCTATATATATATGTAATTCAGGCTTGTGTTTGTTTGGTCTTAAAAGCTATAAATGCTACATTCTATTATTATATTTATTTGATATGATATTTATTAACTTATAATAATTTATTTTTAATATTATTTCTTATATTTCTAAGGAAAAAATTTATTTACCTCACTTCTATTTCGTTTTATGATTGATAACAAGCGTATCTTTTTATCCATCTTCAAAACGCAAAGCGGTGGGGGCACTATAAGAACAGCTCATGAACACGCGAAAGGCAAAGAAAATAAAAAAAAAATAATAATCAAGATAAAGTCGTAAAGATTAAAAAAAAGGAAAAAGAAAAGAAGAAAGAGGGAGTAAAAACACGCACGTCTTCGCAGTTCGACTTCGAGCACAATCCGAAGTACCCTCCTTCGAAATCCCTCTTTTGTCGCTCTCGCGCTTCGCTTTCTTCCCAAATCTCTCGGTTTCACCTGATAAACGGAAGAAGGGAAAAGGACTGAAATCCACCGACCTCTGTATTTCCCTGCATCAAATCGCCACTTCTAGAAGGTAAGGCTGAAATACTTCCTCCATCATTTTCTATTTCTCCATTTCCTTATTTTATTTTCGATTTCTCTATTCCTCGCTTTGTATTGAAAGAAATTTAAGAAATAAATTTCTGTTTCTTTATTCTTCTCCACCGTCTCTCATGTTTTGCGCATGGAAAATCTTGCACGCCATTGAATCTTTATGAGAAATTTGGAGCTCAGCCTTTCTCCTAACGAAGACGAGCTTCAAGAAAATTTAGTTGCTTCGTTGCAATGCCTTTTCGTTTATTTCTTCCTTTTGTTAATTTTTGGTGATTTTCTTTCAAGCCGCTCAATCTGAGTTATTGCCTTGCTGTGTTGCGAGATTCCCTAATGGATTATACTGGCCGAGTTGTTGATTTGATGTTCGGTTTCAGCTATTCAATCGATATGCGTGTCTGTAAATTTGTTAGGGTGGAGGCGTTCTTGAAATTTGGGTGCCCATGACTATCATTTTCCTTTGAACAGTTGCAGCTTAAGGCGGGTTTCTATTTGGAAGAGTGGAGCTTCTATCTTTAATCCTATATATGTCAATCTGATGGCAAAGATCACTTCATCCTATTCATAGTAGGGTTTGTCCACGGTCCATGAATGGGGTCGCTGTGTCAAGTGGATTGTGTAGATTGCCTTACTTGTACATGGGTTCTCCATGGAGGCATCTCAAATTCTTCTTTCTGATGCAGCTTGTGCACTGTTGTCAATTCTTTCCTCAGTTCTGCCATATGACTTACACACAAATGTCATCTTCTAGTTTCGCCTTACTAATTTCTTAAAATTCTTTCTGTTGTTTTTGTTAGCAATTCCTTTTTTTTTTTTTTTTCCCTTTCCAGTTGTTTTCTGTTTTTCAAACTTGATTCTTTCTCATTAGTAGCTGTAATAGCATCAATTTTGTTGATATCTGACATCTACCAACTTGTTGCTAACCAGCATTATTTTGTCGTTGCGATATTCAGATGCTGATAGTTTCATCTTTCATAAATAAAAACAAATCTATTTGCCTTATGTATGATACTATGATCTACTTTTGGAAGCTATTGATGTTCATCTTTG
Source organism: Pouteria campechiana (assembly GCA_036873735.1). Lineage (NCBI taxonomy): Eukaryota > Viridiplantae > Streptophyta > Magnoliopsida > Ericales > Sapotaceae > Pouteria > Pouteria campechiana. The sequence continues at coordinate 21,475 of JAYJMB010003454.1, forward strand.
TTAACACTTGTAGCTTGATCCTTTAAATCAGTGGCTTTGGTATTTCCTACCTTAATTCCATTTTCATCTATTCCAATATGACACAAGGTAGCAACTTGGGTCAAGTCATGTCAGCTTAATCCTTACCTTATATATAATACCCAAGCCAGACATGAATCCTACCTTATTCATAAAATTCTCAGCCAACCGTGACCCAATGCAGCTATCATAAAATTCGGCCTGGTTCAAAATTGAGGTCTGTTTTGGGTCAACTTCAGGTTAAAAGCTTGCTTAGTTATATGATGCTACTGAAGGCATTTTTATATGGGTGGTAGAGGTTTGCAGCAGTTACAATGGCGGAGCTGGCTGTAGGTTAGTGCTAGTGTTAGATGTGCAGTGCTACTGCAAGGGGAGGGTTTGGAGCAGGTGATTGATGAGAAGAAAGTAGAGGTGGAGAAATTTGGTGATGGTAGCAGCAACAATGGATGATATGGTTGGATGGTTGATGGAGAGCTGGGGTACATGTTGTTGAAGATAAGAAAAAAGGATGGGACAATGGTGAAGAGGGATAAAAGGTATGTTAGTTAATGATGATTACTTTTTTTCTCTTTAAGTCGTTATGGATGGGGTTTGAAAAAAGTTGCTTAAGATACATACCTGCTCTAACTTGATTTTCTGAAAATTCTAATTGATTCAGACTCCAATCAGGTGTGACAGAACCTAGTACAAGTTGCACCTCTAACGCCACACTTTTTCTGTCAATTTGTCTGGTTTTTGCGCTTCTACTTTATCTTTCGAAGACTGCTAGATACACTCTTATTTTATTTAGCTCCATGGTCTTGTTTGTTTTATCACTTCCATGATTGTGAGTGAAACCTTATCATACCTGTTTCACCATTCTTCTCTATCATGGATCAGTTCTATATATAAATCGCTGGTTGTTAACTATTATTCGCCACCTTCCCCCATGTCATTATGATTGTTCTTTTCTGGCTGCTTGGCGGTTTGTTTTTATAACTTCTACTTGTCTACTCTCATCAATCAAAACCTTGTGATCCATGCATATTACTTTTTTCTCCCCCTCTTTGAGGTGTGGGCCTTTTGGTAAATAATAGGAACCAAACTTTGACTTTAATAGAAGTTTTGAATAAATAGAAACTTGACTTTCCATCTATTGCCCTTGCATATGTTAGTACAGCCTCATAAATCCCTAATTGTGCCAATTGTAGACTTTTCTAAGTACCTATCAAAGTAGTTTTATAAATATCCTACTTTGTGCTTTCTTTGGGCCAGTAAAGACCATGTGAAGAGTCTTTCTCTCTTTCTCTCATACATACATTAATTGAAAATTTTTTCCCTATACATTTGTCTCACGCTGTAAACTGTTCACCTTTCCACTCTGCAGGAGTTTTGTTATAAGTGTCATAGTTTAATTCAACAGTAATTCATGAAGCTTTGCATGTCTCTTATTTTTAGAACTTTGTACTATAATACTCTATTTCCACTCATTTGGCATTTTTTTCGGATCTTTCAATCTTATTGAACAACTCTGTCCATTTATGTTCTGTGCCTAAATAGGTATATATATAGGCATACCTTCTGGTCCTACAGCAAAGTTGATACTCTTTTATTGTCAAATATGTTAAACTTATCTGGTCTGAGTTCTACCTTCCTCTCACTTATCTTTGTAATGAACCAGATGAACCAGGGATTAAGGAAGGTTAGAAAACTATCTTCAAAGTTGCAAAATTGGGGATAGCATTCTTCAAAGTTGCAAAATTGGGGATAGCATTTCTTGTTTCATTCTTATTTCCAAGACCATGCCCTCCATAACTTTCCCATCTACCATTTTATCTTTTCCCACACAATCATTTACATGCCCTCTTTTTGTATCTTCTCCCCATTAGGTCCTTGGATTAATCCAACCAGAATATCCCAAACTTGTTTTTAAGTTCTATCATCTAAATCTGAAACTAAATACATATTCGTGTAATTCTAGTATTGCTAGGAACGCTGGCAGCAACTGCTTCTTATGATGACTGAGGCAAGAAAGACAAATTAGGGGAAAGAAAGAAAAAAAGACAGAAAAAAAGAAAAGTGGTAAATATGATGTTACCACAGTTTCTTTAGGCACCAGTGCTGAAATATTGGGTGTGAATCTCCTGCTGTAGTGTTCTAGGTATTTTGTTGGCTCATTTATTTTGAGTAACAGCTTTCCATGATGAACCTTTGTGTATCATGCTGCAGCTTCATTCCATCAAGAACTACCACTAACATTTCTTGGTTTTGCCTGAATAAATACTTGAATATTGGACAAGCAGGCACACGTTGGTGCTCAATTAACATGCTAATTATTCTTGAATTTGCTGATAATTAATAAAAATTCCTTTGCCAACCTCATAGTTAAAGACACACCTAGGTGCAATGGCTCACTCAAGCACACCTCTTGAGCGTTGATAAAGGTTGGTTGAGGCCCCTTCATTAGGACATGTGCCTTGTGTGCCTTTTTCTAAGGCACTAGGCATGCGCGTGGTGCGCCCAATTAAACATGCCCACACCTGCTCACCCTCCCCCCCACAGAAAGCTTTCAACATTCTAAACATATGCATGAAGACCATTATGAATGAATATGAACCACCCACATAAATCATCCTCGCCGTTACCTGCACATTCAGCTGCAAATCTTCAGCTTTTGTTAATCTGCCCACAGTGGATGTCAAATACAACTGAATGCTGCATTACTGAATTTCAGGTTCTGCATCTTGCATTATCCACATATCTCTGCTTGTCTGAGAGGAATGTTCTAAATGAGATGTAGGACCGCTATGTCTGGTTTGATCGACGGCCTCCCTGATGCAGTTGCCCTGAGGTGCCTTGCACGTGTGCCTCTTCACCTCCACCCCAACTTGCAGCTTGTTTGCCGTTCTTGGAGAGCTGCCCTTTCCAGTGCTGAAATTGTCAAGGCTCGGCATGAATTAGGTGCATCTGAGGAGTTTTTATGTGTATGCGCCTTTGAACCCGAGAATGTGTGGCAGCTCTATGATCCTCTCAGTGACCTCTGGACGACCCTGCCTGTTCTGCCCTCTACTATAAGGCATCTTGCCCATTTTGGTGTTGTGTCTACTGCAGGGAAGTTATTTGTGCTTGGCGGTGGCAGCGATGCTGTTGATCCTTCAACTGGTGATCATGATGGGATCTTTGCCACTGATGAAGTCTGGTCGTATGACCCCTTTCTCCATGAGTGGACCCAGCGAGCACCTATGCTTGTTCCACGTGCTATGTTTGCTTGTTGTGTGCTGGATGGGAAGATTGTTGTTGCAGGTGGTTTCACCGACTGCCGGAAATCAATCTCAAAAGCTGAGATCTATGACCCTGAGAAGGATTTGTGGGAACCAATACCTGATCTTCACCACACCCACAATTCTGCTTGCTCTGGTGTTGTAATTGGGGGGAAGGTGCATGTCTTGCACAAGGGGCTATCAACAGTGCAAGTGTTGGAGAATGCGGAGAACCGTTGGGCTGTTGAGGACTATGGCTGGCTGCAGGGTCCAATGGCAGTGGTTCGTGGGGAGCTTTATGTGTTGAGCCATGGGATTGTTTTCAAGCAGGATAAGGAGCTGAGGCGAAGGAAGATGGTTTCATCAGCATCAGACTTTCAGAGCAGAATTGGATTTGCAATGATAGGGTTGGGGGATGAGCTATACGTGATTGGGGGAGTAATTGGCCCTGGCCGGTGGAATCTGGTGATCAAGCTGTTGTCTGATGTTGATGCCCTATCTGTGAGGAGTGATAGACCAACGTGGCGCCAGGTGTCTCCAATGACCTTGTGTCATGGAACGATATTGGGATGTACAGTGTTGAGAGTTTAGATGTTGTTAGTGATTTGAGGCACTGATTTGTTGTGATGGTTGATGCTCGGAATGTGAGATATGGAGGAGAGGTTGGAAGATCATTTTTCTTCAATTTCTTTTTAACCCCAACTTTTTTTTCAGCCTTTCTAGATATGATTCATCATATGCCTGTTTGTAAAACCACGTGATCGCAATGTTCCATGATTTCATGTGTAAGCATTCTTGAGGTGAGTAAATTGGGCAGCGCCAGTTACAAGCCTGTTTGTCATTTGGTCCAAAGCAGCTCAGAGAAAAACAAATTCACTGGAAAGCCACGTAATGGAGCATCTTCCTTCCTTCTACAATTCACACTGTTTCCATTCCATGCATGGGAATAAAGGGAAAGAAATATACAACCTCATTGCTGAAATGTCAAAAGGACAGGCTAGGACATTTATCTTTCCTCTTCTACCACCTCATTACGGAAATGTCAGTGGGGTTAACTGCACAGGAGCATGCGACGTGGGATCTTCAAGGCGGTGCTACCCTAACCCTTACTACATCATGCCAAAGTTTAGGAACCTACTTTGAATTTGGATTGAAAGACTTATGCAACCAATATAATTTCACTTAAATGCTTAGGTGGAAAGTACATGGTATATAGTAGGGTAAACTAACTAATTACCCATTTTAAACAACACAAATCGGCAATTCAATTTGTCAATTTTAAGCAATTCAAATTTTGTAAGGTTAGGTACGGATTGTGATGAGATTTTAGAAATAGTGTTAGGGTTGGGTTCTAGTCATGCTGGCAGCGCTGTTCAAAAGATTAGGCGTTTACTCGTCCAAGTTAGCTGTTTAAATTTAGGTCAGACATTTTGTCGGACCTAAATTTTTATGCATATCATATCTAATCATTATTTTTGATCCTATCATATCATTTCTTCCTTTTCCATTCAGCTAATTACCTCAATCAAGATTAGTCAATTAATTACTTATGGGTGTTTGTCAACAAGCACATAGAACAGTTTTTCCCAAACAAAGCTGTTTATCTTTACCACTAAATTTGGTTAAGACACCCTGCTAGAGTAGAAAACCACAATAACCCAAATCTCAGACGGGTAGAACTAACCAGCTGTCTTCAAGCTCAAGATCAATTCGTTGAAATCTTACATGGTAAGACTAAAACAGAAACAACATGGCATGAGCAGAAGTGTATAAGTACGCTGCACGACTTTTTGCTGGTTGACATCGGTCCATCCGTATTTCTGAAGGCCCATCTTGTCACCAATCTGCAAGATGGCAGTTAAGAGAGACAATTTCAAGGTGGCTCTTCACAACCTTGCAAATGTTTTAACAAGAAGTCTCTCATGGTTAGACCCTGCGAGTCAGCTTGCTGACAGCTCTGTTCTTCATAACCAGCATCATGATGCTGTGGTAAGGGAACATCTGAGTGCAATTTATCTCCACTGTCAATAATGATGTTGTGCAGCAGACAGCAAACCAAGATAATACTTGGCAATTTGCGCTTATCTGGCCTCCACATGACCTTGTGAAGGATCCTCCAGCTCCCCTTCAATTGTGATAATGCCCTTTCTGCAAAAAGCCTTGCGCCATTATGCTTTTCATTAAAACTTACCATTGAAGATGAGAGAGCACTGTTTTTGTAAGGAGTAAGAAGCCACGACAGAACAGGGTAGGCACTATTTCCCACTATGAATTCTCTAATTTCAACTCCCTCTGACAACTTTAGCCGGTTGTTTAAGCGTTCCCCGATTTCACAGAGTTTGTAAAATCCAGAACATTTAAGTAACCGGGACACAGTCATGCCTCCAGGCCAGCCAGTCACAATGTCTAGGAACCTCATTTCATCATCCACAATCCCTTGCAGAAACATGCTGTAATTGCTCTCCTGGTCGCACCAATCATCAGAAGTTTCTACTGCAGGTAGGGTCATGATGACATGAGTAGCATCAATGGCACCGCAACAATTAGGCAGCCCAAAGGTTGTTTCAAACTTGGCCTTGATTTCTTCCATCCTATTGGGATCAGGCCACTTAAGATGGTGCTTGGCCCGCTCCTCCATGGATTCAATGAACCTCCAAGTCACCTGGGAGACGGTAGATTGCCCGACACCAAAGGACCATCCAACAGATACTTGGGACTCACCAGATGCCAACCTCCTCAGCGCAATGGCAACTTGCTTTTCAACACTAAGAAGCCTGCCCTCAATATTTATCAGACCAGATGGCGGTCGAGAGACGAGATCCTGCCTTACGAGAGAACATATGTAGTCAAAAGTCTTCCTCGATAACCTGAAAAAATATTTGAATCCTTCCTCCTCATCGTCAGGCACTTCAGGCCCTGCAAGTTTGGATTGTTTCACTTGTAATCACATAACAGTAAATAATCATGTTAAATGAAACTGCTATTGAATCTGTATTTCACTATTCGTTCACATCTATTGAAGTTTCCTTGAGAAATTCAATCACATACTTAATATATATTTAATAAATCTTTTATTGCAATATTAGCAACATACCTCTCTGATAATTTTTTTTTCTTTTTTGTCTTTATTTCAAAGCAATGATAAGTTCATCAAAAGTGATATGGCAAACACTATTTAAGACTATTTTTTTGGTACGCTTCTAATTCTTTAATGAAAGTTTCCAAAAAGAAATAAAAAAAGAAAAGAAACAAAGAAAAAAAATCTATTAAGAAGGAGACAAGCTATAAGGAGATTCAACCAAAAATTGCCAGGTAAGGAAGCTCAAAATGGACACAAAAGAAGGAAAAAAAAAAAGAACAATATAGCATGAAACTACGCCACAGAGGAATGTCATTATAAGAGATGAAAATCAGACCAACATGATACGAATAGAACACCATTCAATCCATTATAGCAACTTTAAAGGGGATGCTGCAGAAGGTTAGGCTGTAGAACTGACTTAGTTGAAGAAGCAGGGCTTTAATTTGAAGCTTTAATAGCGTGGGGAAGCTTTGTAAGGACTCAATTTGCTTCAAAATGGTCACACACACTAGCGTGTGTTGAAAGTTGAATTAGATTAAAACTTTAAAATAAAAAAATATATTATTCAAACATTAAAGAAACTTCTAAATCTTCCAATGAGGAGAATTCTTGTCTATTGGTACCATGGGAGATGTATCATACAAATATTTTAGATTGTTGATACATTTAGTATATATAGAGCTTGAATGGGCTTTGCCTTAAAAATCCCAAGGATCAGTGTGAAAGCAAGAGCACTGGAGATGTGCTCATTGAGCAAATTTTAGGACAGGTGAACATGACTCTTTTTCTCCCTTTGATGGGGTATGCTGGGATGAGTCTGAAAGTTAGTAAACAAATAGATTTGAAAGAGACGAATGTGGTGATTTCATAGGTTGAACCATTGAAGATCATGGAGTTGTTTCATGGGAGATGACAAAGAGTGAATGGCCATATAAGTACAGAAGTGTTTGCAAGAACCATGTCATACAACATAGCAAAGGATAGCATCTACCATCACATTCTTTCTCTGAAACCACACTGACCATGTACTCTCTTACATCATCTATGCATTCCTACATGGCCTTGTCCATTCATGCCACCCAAAATTTTATCCCGATCTTACTGACTAGCGCTACCTATGTTGGATATGCCTTAATGTTGTTGATCATTTGCTGATCATCTCTTCTCTCAAAACAAGTCATATTTACA